>APFE030598668.1:35070-49381 GCA_000404065.3 Pinus taeda
AATCCAGAGAGCTATTACTCATGCCTTCTACCATACCTTTACCATGAAGTATTCAAAGGCCCTTCTCTCCAATATGTCCAAGACTTTGATGCCACAACATGGTCTTCTCTCTAGAGACTAGTAGATTTTCTGCTCCACTTTCAGGAACCAAAAAACTATTGCACCCATCAATAACAATGCTACCTTGTAGCTTGTACAGAGTTCTAATCCAAACTCCCCGCATCAACACCAGTTCTCCCTGAACCATTTTGCAGGTATCCTTCTCAAACACTATTTTTACACCTACATCATCCAGCTTGCTTATGGAAATCAGATTTTTGGCCAATGCAAGAATATGAAGAACACTTGGAAGTGTCCTAACCCTTCCACCTTGCAACTTCAACTTTACTTTTCTGTGAGCAACGATTCCAGTCTTCCTGTCATCCCCCAAGAATACATCACCACCATCATATTTCTCATACTCGCAGAACCACTCTCTATGAGGAGTGAAGTGAAAGGATGCACCTGAGTCAATCAACCATGCCTCATGATCTACATGTGTACTTGAAGAAGCCAAGTACACATCCCCACCTTCATCTGAGATGGTTTTCACCTCTACAGAAGGAGCATCATCAGATCCCTTTCCTTTGTCACGAGCTTTAGATTTACAGTCCCTTCTATAGTGCCCTTCCTTTCTACATTTCCAACACACCACCTTTACAGGTTTTCTTGGAGATTTAGATCTCCCACTTGATGACTTATTTTTGTTTTTGTTCTAGGACCATCCTCCTACAAACAAGGAATCACCATTATATCTCTCGAGATTTTTCCATCTCGTCTCCTCCTTCAGCAAGAATGAGACTATTTCATCAAACTGCAAGGCAGTTGCATTGCTACCTATTGCAATAACCAAACTATCCCACGAAACTGGTAGAGAACAGAACAAAATGATGCACCTATCTTCATCTGAAATTTTAATATCAACAGATAATAACTGAATTACCACAGTATTAAATGCGTTTAGATGTTCTGTCATCGAGTCCCCATCTTTCATCCTTAGGTTATACATCTTTCTCTATAGGAACAGTTCATTCACCAGAGACTTAGATTGGTACAAAGTCCCTAATTTGTCCCACAAATCCTTCGTTGTAGCTTCCCCTGATACATTCAGCAACACTGAATTTGAGACACACAATCGTATTGTGCTCTTAGCCTTTTGATCCAACTTCTTCCATTCTTCATCGGACACTCCCGTTTGTTTAATACATGGATCTACCACAATCCACTGATCTTTATCCACAAACAAATCATCCATCTTGAGTTTCCATAACTCAAAACTCTGACCATTAAATTTCTCCATCTCTATCTTTCCATTGCTCACCATCTTCTTTCACCACCAGAACTGATCCCGCAGATCTCCCCCTAAACAGGGTCTACCACAAGCCGAGCAAAACCCCTCAGCAACAAAGACGTCCCCTTGAAGCCAAAACAACTTCAATACCAATTGTAGGTTTTAACCCTGTACAAAAATTACCTACATACGAATTCTAAAACACAGAAAATAAACAATGCTAGAACATAACATATAAAACACATATACAGAGAGACTTTCCCCCAAATCCAAAAGTTGGAACTACGAACTTGATTTTTCATTATATTTCTTTCAATGTTACAATACATATTTATACATGCCAAAGCATCCAATACCATGGACCTAAAACCATCACGTCCAAAACCATGGACCTAAAACCATCGCATCCAAAACCATGGACTGAAAACCATCGCATCCAAAACCATGTGTGAAAATCATGCACAAAACCATAGGTAGGTCTGCTCAACCTAATATAGGGTCCAAAAACAAAATTTTTCTGGGCGCTGCCCCGGACTCCATAGAGTGGGGTTACTTACACCCCTCAAACCCCCTGTGACCCCTTCACTATGCAATCGGTGCAACAAAGGGGGGGGGGGGCGCCTCTGCCCCCCTCTAACCCCCTGGTCAACTACGTGGACTAGTCATGGAAAGAATATAACACAACCCAACATATATGACTAGAACCAAATGGTCACAAGGCTATCGAGACACATGCACAACAACCACCAATAGTAATCAATCTCAATGAATTGACAAAGAAACTCAATTGCTCGACTATGAACTCTATATTGACTTTAGCATCCTTTACTTTCAAATCTACAAATCATGCAAATCCATGAGGCCTTCAGACTTTGCAAGATTGTTAAATCAAACTTTTACAAAAAATACTTGGGAGCGAATTATTCATAGGGACATTCTATACACATATATTTACATTTTATATATAATAATGCATACATTTTCAATTAAAATGGGCTTGTACAATAGGACCTGAATCATTGGTAAAGCAAGGGTGGTGATATCCCCCCACCCGACCCACCCTAATTACCAAAAAAAAGGAAGAACATGTTATTCCCTTATAATCCACCATGGTTGTGCAAAAGAAATTAATATTATGATAAATAGAGTTCCCAACATTAGTGCCAACACCTTCAAAAAAATGTATAGAATGCCAAATTAGTTGTGGAGAATGTAGACTTTAATGCTAATAATAGGCAATACGATATTATTAAGAGCTTAGGAATGTGATTCACAGTAGATTAGAACACCAAGGATTTAGTATAAGTCTCAAAAATTTGTAACCAATGGTAAACTATTTAAAAGTTACAAATTCCAAAGAAATAGTATGAAGTAGAATAGGAAATGAAATTTAACCAAATAACATCAGCCATCTAGCAATTACAAAAGTTATCAACCAGATTGGAAGGTGTGGAATATGAAATGTAATAGGCCATCATCACCAAAGAGTTATAGAATGTATAGAATAATGTTTACAAGATAGGCCATGTGCCTAATTTATAAAATAGATATTGTACACTAAAAAACTAAATAGACTTGAAGTCTATGACAAGTAAAGAAATAAAAAATAAAATAAAAACATAAACAAATCTACTATCTATTCTTGATTTCTCTTGCCATGAGAAATTCTCAGAACCCTAATAAGAAATTAATGAAATGAGTCGATGACAATTGGAATAAGCAAAGAAGATAGATTCAAGTTTTTATAAGCTCTAAACCATCCTCCATAGTGTTTGGGGCCTACTAGGGCCTTCACATAGTCCACAATATTTTTAGAAAAAGGAAAATAATTAATCATTTTTCGACTATATGGGGAGTATTCTCATGAGTGATAGGAACATTCTTGGGAGCACTTGGATGTGTAGCTACCCAAGTCAATTACACACTGCTACAACACCATATCCATCAGAAGAACGAGAGGGGCAAGTGAACTCCCATGTAATATAGGTTTCTACTAGGCCCTCCACATTTGTCCGTGACAAATTGTTCTTGGAGGCTCTAATGAAATTGAGCCTCAAAAGCAAACTTGTAGGCTTTCTCCAAAGGGATTAAAGAATAACACATGAAAAATATCCAATAATACTCCCATGACTAGTTTATTGTATTACATCTGAATTGCTAGGGTTGGAAGCTGGAATGATGTCCTAAAGGATTTTAAGATGGACAAAAAACTTAAAAATCTATCTTTTAGCATTTAGATATCTAAGTGGACAAAAAATCCAAATCACTATAAGTAGCAAAAGTTTGGCTTACAACTATTTTGAATGGGGGAAATAGTGAACAATTTGATTGGACAAAAGGAAAGAAATCTGAGCTTTATATGTTTTTCAATCGACAAAAAGAAAGCATTCTAAGAATTATATGTTTTCCAAAATTCAAAACCATGTTCTTATTGTTTACTACCTTTATTATTATTTCCATGACACAAATTCCATTAAACAAGAAGTTATCCATGTGAATTATCTTCTTTTTTTTGTTGCAAATCCACTTGCTAAAGTTTCTTATGCATTGATGCATGTTGTAGTCACCGGGACATCTGAGTAGGAAGAGCCAAATATACATGTTTTTCTTTTGAAATGTGGCATTTTGGAAAGAAGATACTAACATGGATTCCAAAAATTTTATGGTACTGTGAATGTTGAAAAGTATTGAAGGAATGAATTCCTTGATCTGTGTCTTGATTCAAGGAATCGATTTGGAGATCTTCTTAGTCATGTATGAGTTCTAGCAATTAGGATGAGTTCAAGAAGAAGTTTGACTAGTGCAAGTTTGTGGAGGATGAGTATATGTCCTCTATTGTGAGTTAAATTGGGAACTGAGTGAACAAGTGGAGTTAGCCTCCTAAAATTTAAGAGGATCTAGTTAAAGTGTGTTGACTTTTGTTAACTACAAAAGTTCCAGTTCAACTCCTAATCTAGAAAACTCACTAATGAGAGCCTAATAAAAAATCTTATAAGGAGATTGAAGGCACAAAATTAATAAATCAATTCTTGATCATGAGTTTTTGAGCAAGAGATCTTGTGGAGGAACGAACCAAATGTTCCTTATGTGAATTATTGGGGAAGGCAATTTTCTCTTTGGATTGCACTATTACAAGTAGGCCACAAGCCTAAATTAGCTTGGCCAAGGGTAAAAAGGGCAAGAGTCTACTCAAGGAAGACTGCAGTCTTTGTGTTAATCAGCATATGGGTCTTATGGCTAGCATAAAGGGTCAAATAATGCCAAGATCGGCCTCCAACTATGGAAAAAATTTCTAGAAGAGTAGCCACTGTCCTGAAAGGAAGTTTTAAGATAAGTAGAGAAGATGTAGCAGTCAACAAATAAACCCTAACCAGGATATTGTCTATTGTTGAAGAAGTCTGAACTTAAGAAAGGCTACTTTTCTCATGCCATGACCATCATTGATCATTGGACAAGGATCACACTTGTTTTTTGGTAATAGAATGCCAAAATTGCATTATTGTTTGGGTCATCTTCTTATCTAAGGGAAGTAATATTGTACTCTCTCTCTCTGAACATTTTATATTGATGATAAGAAGAATTGATCAATGGTTTCCCCATATTGGGGTTTTTCCCTAGCTTGTGGCCATTTTGTGTTCTCGTCTTGGCTTGTCTTCTATGTATTTGTTTTATGCTCTTTCTTCAGTGACAGTTTGACATGAAAATGTAAATTGGGCTAGTATGGATCATCGAAGTAATTGAACAAACCAAAGAACATGTTAACCTAAAATTAACATGGTATATTGGAGCCATGCGAGGATAATCCCAAGCTAGACTAAGAGAAATGCAACGCCTAATCTACTGTGCATTTTTCTCAGGATGAAGTATTTGTGATTTTGATGGGTATCCTTTCAGTAATTAAAGGTTGTGATGACTATAGTTTTTAAGAGGCACAATATTTGCAAAAGCAAAGGTCTTTGTGGCACAACCTATGTGGAAATCTAAGCCCATCACCCCTATGCATGAGAGCTAGAGCTACAGGTTTTTCCGAGGTATATTCCTTGTCCAAGATGGATTTTGTACCACACGTCAAAGATCTATGTTACCTCTACAACTTACAACTAAAGGTTGCTCAACCTTAGTTTCAATCACTTCAACAACTTCTTGTGTATATCTAGACCATCTGGTTCTGTCCACTTGTAATAGATTTGTTGATGATGATTTTAAGGTCTCTCTGCCTTCCTCACAACAAGGTTTGATTACATTTTTAGGCCTCCATTTCAAAGCTATATCACTTGCGTTTAAGGTCTGGTTGATATGTCATTTCGAAGATATCATGATGCTGATCCTATGGATAAAAAGATATGTATGTCATCCCTCTTTGTTGAAGATCTACTTAGGCACTACATGTTGAATAGATATTGGTGATTAGCATTCTAATAACAAACTATAATTATTGTTAGTAACCATGGAAATGAAGAGAAATTGTTGATGAAACTTACCACAAATATCGAACAAATTGAGACGGAGCATTATTCCCATGATTTCCTCTTTTAAGAATGAAAATTTCATCCTTTCTCATTGTCCTTCCTCAACACTCAGCAAGAATGGGGTACCATCTTTTTCCAAGTAAATCCAAAATTGAATACGGATGTTACAAGGTAAAAAGGAAGCAAAAACAATCTATTTAGAATATAATCCATTGAAAAAATGGTGTAGTTACTTTCTGATAAAGGATCAAGTAAAAATACTATTCCAACTAAAGCTGTAATTCAACCAATTTGATCCTGAAAAACAATGGTACTCTTCTCAATGACTTATTACATTTGCATGCCTAAGCATGATCTCTCTGGAATTCATTGTTTTTAATTAATATGGGTGGTAGTATAGTTGTGCTATTGGTGCAAGATTGATTATCACTTTTGGCATTGTGCTACCTAATTTCGCTATGGTAGGAGTGTTTTCTATAATTTCTCCCTAGGGGGTAACTCCATTCTTATAAGTCTACTTGCTTCATATTGGTTCACTATGTTTCCAAGTGCAGACAGGGTTCTCTTTGTTGGAATGGAAATTTCCTGTTAGATTTCCTATCTCTTTTACAACTTAGAGCCTTGCTCTATTTATAAAATCCCATGGTCCGCGGACCATGGGTAGGTCTATCCAGCTGACATTACATTAAAAGCCTAAGGCGGCCAACCCTGTGACTCTATTATACTTTCGTGCTTCACGCCCGCAATTCACAGAGCTTTTACAAAAGACTTGGTCAAAACTTTGGCTTTAAGCCCCAAAACATGCCTTGGGGGGATTCCATGCCCAACAGGCCTCCAACACAAACATCATGACTCGCCCTCTAGTCACTTTTTTGGTACAAATATCTTTGCATGAAGTCCCTCAAACTGTGTCCGAACTGCTGCCAAGTCGGCAACGCATTGAGCTGCGGCTTGCTGGATTTGCTGCATATGTTGTTCCGAGACCTCTATGTCAAGAGTGTTTCACTGCATTTGTATCTATACCCCTTGCATATGTTTATAGTCTCGTGCCTTCTTCTGATTCCTTGGAGCACGAAGATTGTGCTTCTACCGACTAGTCAGATAGTTAGGCCACCTATGTAGGGCTTTAATCGGCTACCATTCACTTTGCCTCAGAAAGGTTCACCATTTAATTTGACTAGTTGTACCGCGCCTCCATATGTGACCTCCTTCACAATGTATGGTCCCAACCAATGCATTCAGAACTTTCCCAAGAATTTATCGAACTTACTATCATACAGTAGTATGAAATCATTTTCCTTGAAATGGCGCAATTTAATATGCTGATCGTGCCAAGCCTTTTCACGTTGTTTTTGCACCTGCTGCTGAATGCCAGCCAGGAAATGCTCCTCCTCAAGCTCTTCCAGCTGGACGCATATTTCTTATAGGGCTTCGTGATCCACCATACCTGTGAGTGCTACTATTCGCAGACTAGGTACAATATAATCCATTGGCATGGCAACTTCCATGCCATAAACCAACTTGAAAGGTGTCTGTCCCGTTAATTTCTTGCACGTTGTCCTGTAAGCCCATAGTACTACAGGTATGCGTAGGTCCCAATTGCTTTGTTGTGCGTTGCAGACTTTGGTGAGCGTAATTTCTAGTATTTTGTTAAATGCTTCTACTATCCCATTGGCTTGTGGGTGATACGACATACTTTTCTGATGACACATATGGAACTCTTCCATTAGAGTGTTGATGGTTTCATTTAGAAAATGTGTATCACAATCACTCATTAAGATTTTCAGACAGCCAAATCAAGTCAGCACGTGTTCAAACAAAAACTTTGCAGCCATGGCGGCCATGCAGTCTTTGAACTGTTGTGCTTCCACCCAACGAGTCAGGTATTCTGTCACGGTGATAATGTAGCGCGCACCTATTTTTCCCTGAGGTTTTATAGGGCCTACAAATTCGATTGCCCACTTCTCAAAGGGTTGCAGCGTTATTTGTGGATTCAAAGGCATCTCGTTCCACCCTGATGGTTTACCTGTACTTTGACATATATCACAGACCTTACAGTGTGCTTTTGAATCCTGATGAAGGGTTGGCCACCACAACCCTGCGTAGAGAACCTTTTGCACGATCGCTTGTCCTGCATAGTGTCCCCCTGCAGCATCCCCATGCACTTCGGTGAGGATCTGACTTTGTTCAAATTCAGGTACGTATCTTCCCAATATCTCATCACTGCCCATTTTGTATAGGTGCCCCGCAATGACAAAAACATTAGCCACGCATACCACCAATTCCTTCTTTTTCTGGACAGAGTATTCCTTTGGCATAGTTCCTATTGTCATAAAGTGGATTATATCTTCAAAGTGTCCATCCGCTATGCACACAACCAAGAGCTGTGCATCAGGTAATCCTTCCTCCATACTGGTAGGTTCCTCTCCCATCTTAATACGCGACAAGTGATCCGGTCCCACGTTCTAGCGTCCTGGCTTTACGATGACCTCAAATTCATATTATTGGAACAATAGGAGCCACCTGCATATGTGCCCCCCCAACACAGGCTTACTGACCATGTATTTGAGCGCGGAATGCTCTGTATACATCTTGAAATGTCCTAACAAATAGTGGCGATATTTCTAGAGTGCGTACACCATATCCAACCCCTCACATTTAGTTGTGGAATAGTTCTTCTATGCTTTAGACAACTTGCAACTTGCGAATGTGATAGGGTCATCCTAGCCCTCTCCACCTTCTTGTGTTAGCACAACTCCCAACGCTATACATGACATGTCAACATGTACATGAAATTCCACATCCCATTTTGGGATGACCAGGATTGGGGCAGAGGCCAGTTTCTCTTTCAGTACATCGAGGCTCTTCATGCAATCATCATTCCAACAAAACGTGACATCCTTTTGCAACAGCTTCTCCATTGGCATGGTGATCTGGGCATAGCTTTTGATGAACTTCCTGTAGTACCCTGTATATCATAGGGTAGCACACAACTGTTTAACACTTCGTGGTGCTTCCAAATTTAGAATTACTACAATCTTCGCAAGATCTACCATTAGTCCTTGTTTGCAAACTACGTGTCCCAGCAGGTTGGTCAAGGGAATGAGGAACATACACTTTTTGAGGTTTAGTGCAATTTGGTATCATTGGCAAGTATTAAGCATTAAGCATAAACTTGCTACATGGTTCTCAACCACTCAAAATACAGTCCAATCATCCAGATAAACCTCCAGGAATTTGTGGATATATTCTTTGAATGTTGCAACAACTATGTGCAAAAAAATGGTCGGCGCGTTCTTTAGCCCAAATGGCATAACTATGTATTGAAAGAAGCCCCATTTGGTCATGAAGGTATTCTTGCTCTTGTCTTCTAGTGTGATTTTGATCTGGTGGTACACTGAGAACCCATCAGTAAAAGAATATGTTGTTAGAAAATTATATATTACAGAGCAATGGAACACATAAAATATTGTAGAAATATAAACACAGAAAATGCATAAAACAAGAGAGACACAGGTATACATGGTTCACCCAGTTTGGGCTACATACATGGAGAAACAGCCAGTTCTTTTATTATATGATCCAACAAACTGAAGAGATACAACCTACAACAGATCCTTTGTAACTCCCTCTTCGCTCTCAATCTCCTCTCTTTTCCTCACTACGAATACAGATGTACATAGACATAATACAATTCCCTCATATATAGAGAGGGGTTGCCTTCTAGGGTAAAAAACCCTAAATTAAATATAACTTCTACTGTTAGATCACCCACCTAATAAATGGCCCAAATTGACTAGAAAATTACTATACTTTTACAAGGAAATTTTACATCTATTTTTAGCTTCAGGGGCGCTACCCTCGAACCCCCACCAGGGGACCACTGGCACCCAGACCCCCTAGCCGGGGGGGATTAGCCCCTTCGGACCCCCGCACCCCCCCACATGGAGGGGTGTGCAGTATTCCTAGGGTATACATCCGGCTAAGGCCTATGAATACAAAAGATAATCAGGCTCCATACCCAACAATCTCCCACTTGGAGACTGATTATAACAACTCCACCGCTACTTCATTTGCGAGACAATGACTCCACTTTGGACCTGGATGTTTCTCATCTTCTTCACCATACTTGAAGACCAATTGAAGCTGAGCAGATTCTAAGTTTCTCCCTGGTTACAACTTTTGTTAATATATCTACAAGATTTTGGCTAGTGTGTATCTTTTCCAGCTTCAACTGTCCATCTTCCAATGCTGAATGTATGAAATGGTACTTGAGTTGTATATGTTTAGTCTTGGAATGAAATGTAGGGTTCTTTGCAAGATGTATGGAACTCTGGCTATCACTGTATAACCTGCCCAATTCCAACTTTTTACCCAATTCATCCATAAACCTTTGTAACCAAATCATTTCTTTACTAGCCTCTGTAGTAGCAACATACTATGCTTCTATTGCTGAGAGTGAAACAACACTTTGCAGTTTTGAGACCCAACTAACAGTTGTTCCACCTACAGTAAACACATACCCTGTTGTGCTCCTCTTGTTATCTCTATCACCTACCATATATGCATCAACATATCCCTGTAGAGAAATGTTTGAACCACCAAAACATAATTCCTGATTTGCGGTACCTCTCAAATACTTGAGAATCCATTTCACCGCCATCCAATATTCTTTTCCTAGATTATTCATGTACCTACTTACAACTCCCACTACATGTGCAATATCAGGCCTTGTGCAGACCATTGGATACATTAAGCTTCCAACTGTTGATGCATATGGAACTTAAGACATATAATCCATGTCTTCTTGGGTCTTTGGGCACATCTCCTTATTAAGTTTGAAATGGCTAGCGAAAGGTATACTAACTGGTTTTTCATTCTGCATATTAAACCCTTTCAACACCTTTTTTATGTACTCACTTTGAGACAATGTAAATTTGCGATTCTTCCTATCTCTAGTTATTCTCATACCAAGGATTTGTTTTGCAGCACCCAAATCCTTCATTGCAAATGAGTTTTCCAATTTCCTTTTGAGCACATTTATTTCCTGCATGTTAGAACCTACAACAAGCATGTCATCTACATACAGTAACAATATAATATAGTTGCCATCATTTGCCTTTTGAGATAAACACAATGATCAAAGTGAAATCTAGTATAACCTTGTTCGGACATAAACCTATCAAATTTTAGATACCATTGCCTTGGATCCTGTTTTAAGCCATACAAGCTCTTCTTCAACCTGCACACTAGTTTCTCCTTCCCTTTTACCTCATATCCTTGTGGTTCCTGCATATATATCTCTTCCTCCAAATCCCCATGGAGAAAAGTTATCTTTACATCTAACTGCTCAAGATGCAAATCTTCAACTGCTACTAGACTTAGAATAGTTCTGATTGAAGTCATTTTAAAAACAGGAGAAAATATTTCATCAAAATCAATACCTTTCTTTTGTGCAAACCCCTTCACCACAAGTCTAGCTTTGTGCCTTTTTCTACCTCCATTTTCTTCCTTTAGCCTATAAACCCATTTATTCTGTAATGTTGTTTTACTTGTAGGCAACTTAACTAAGTCCCAAGTTTGGTTATGTGCTAAAGAGTCCATCTCTTCTTTCATGGCTTGCTCCCACTTCTTCCTGGTTTCTACCTGCACTGCTTATTCATAACATTCTAGTTCACCAAAATCAGTCAACAATAGATAACATAATGAAGGAGAGTATCATTCAGGGGGTCTACTTATCCTGGTAGATCTTCTAACACCACTTTTAGGTGTTTGAAGTGCTTGTTGTTGTTGTGGTTGTTGTTCTAGCTATTTATCATTATGATTTTTAGGCAGCATCACTTTTTTTGTGATCTCGTCAAACACTGTGTTTTCTCTATTTTCTTTTTTCTGTTTCTTTTCCTGCAGCTGATCCTTATACAAAACCTTTTCATTGAATATGACATCTATGCTCCTAATTATTTTATGTTTTTCATAATCATAAAAGCGATAACCAAAATCATTAACACCATATCCAATAAAGGTACATTTCTTTGATTTTGCCTCAAGCTTTGTTCTATTTTCTTTATTAATGTTGACAAAGTCTTCACAACCAAAAGTCTTTAAAAAAGAGTAGTTTACCTTTTTACCTGTCCATGCCTCCTCTGGAATACCACCATCCAAGGAACTTGAAGGCCCTCTGTTTATTAGATGAACAATACAGCATCTTCCCAAAATTGTAAAGGCAATCCTACATGCAATCTCATGGACCTTACACGCTCCATGATTGTCCTGTTCATCCTTTTTGACACACCATTTTCTTGTAGTGTTCCTGGAACTGTCTTTTCTCTGTGAATTCCATTTTCAGAATAGTACCTATCAAACTCTTTGCTGCAATATTCACCTTCATTATCTGATCTGAGACACTTCAACCTTTTCCTTGTCTCATTTTCAACCAAACCTTTCCATTTCTTGAAAGTATCAAAGATGTCAGATTTATTTCAAATACAATAAATCAAAGTTTTCCTGGTTGCATCATCAATAAAAGTAACGTAATAACGAGAGCCGCCAAGAGATGATACCTGAGCAGGTCCCCATACATCTATATGCACAAGCTCTAATTTTTTGCTCTTATTTTATTTCTCAACTCTAAGGAATCTGACTCTCTTTTGTTTTCCATAAACACAATTCTCACATAATTTTAAATCAACATGCTTCAAACTTGGCAACAAATTTCTTGAGTGAAGAATCTGCATCCCTTTCTCACTCATGTGCCCGAGCCTATGATGCCACAATGTCATATCTTCTCCGATAGAGGTTAAAGCATTAATATAATTAGAGATACCATTGCATAATTACAATGTACCAACCTTTTCTCCTTTCGCTATTACTAGGGATGCTTTAGTGACCTTCCAAGTTTTATCTATGAAAGTAGTTACAGAACCTTCACCTCCAAACTAACTTGTTGAAATCATATTTTTCTTCAGATTTGGAACATGCCTTACCTCCTTCAATAGCCATTGATTTCCATTTTTCTTTTTTATGAAAACTATACCCATTCCAATGATTTTACAGGGTTTATCATCACCCAATCAAACCTGTCCAAAATCTCCTTGAACATAATCATGAAAATGTTTCCTATCAGGTGTGGCATGGAATGAGACCCCTGAATCTACCACCCATCCATCGATAAAATTTTATAATGAAAGAATCAAAGCATCTTACAACACATCACCTGTTACATCTGCTTCATGCATAGTTTCTTGCTGCACTTCTTCTTATTTTCCCTTTCAAAACTTGCAGTCTTTCTTCAAGTGTCCTTTCTTCCCACATTTCCAGCACACTATCCCCAATCTAGACTTGGATTTTCCTTTTCTTGACTTACTGCAATATCCATGGCTCTTTCCTCTTTCCATTTTTCTTCCCCTAGTCTCTACAGTCAAAGCATTACCTGATGTCTCACTGGAGCTTTTCCGTCGCATTTCCTCGCTAAGGATTGCAATGACAACATCATCAAACTTTAAAGTACTAGATCCAGAGACAAAGTTACTAATGGACATAACTAAACCATTCCAACTTTCTGGCAATGAGCATAGAAATAACAAAACCCTAACTTCATCATCAATATTTACCCCTACAAAACCTAACTAACTTGTAATTGTATTAAAATCATTTAAATGGTCTGCAACAGATCCACCTTCTGACATCTTCATATTAAATAAAAGCTTCATAATAAATACCTTATTTGAGGTCGATGGTTTTTCATATAGTTTGGCCAATGCCAACATTAAACCCTCTGTTGTCATTTTCTTTGAAATATTAAACGCTACCGACGCTGCTAGGAACAACCGTATTATTCCAAGTGCCTTTCTGTCAAGAATATCCCATTATGTGTCTATCATACTCATCGGCTTCTTTGTCTTTCCACTCAATGGTAGGTACAGATCTCTCTGATATAGATAATCTTCCATCTGCATCTTCCACAGCTGGTAATTGTGGCCATTGAATTTTTTACCCTAAACCTACCATCTTCCGCCATTTCTCCCACTCGAACCAGGAACCCTTCTCTCCTATGAGTTTATCAGCCAAATAGACCTTTGGCACTGATACCAGTTGTTAGAAAATTATATGTTACAGAGCAATGGAACACACAAAATATTGCAGAAATATTAACACAAAAAACACATAAAACAAGAGAGACACAGATATACATGGTTCACGCAGTTTAGGCTACATCCACGAAGAAACAACTAGTCCTTCTTTTATTATATTATCCAGCAAACTGAAGAGATACAACCTACAACAGATCCATTGTAACTCCCTCTTCACTTTGAATCTCCTCTCTTTTCCTCACTCCGAATACAGATCTACATAAATACAATTCCCTCATATATAGCGAGGGGTTGCCTTCTAGGGCAAAAAACCCTAAATTAAACATAACTTCTACTGTCAGATCATCTGCCTAATGAACGGCCTAGATTGACTAGAAATTACTATACTTTTACAAGGCAATTTTACATCTATTTTTAGCTTC
>APFE030598668.1:49513-68322 GCA_000404065.3 Pinus taeda
GGGGGGGGGGAAATCCCCCCTGCGTGGATGGGTGTATAGTCTTCCTAGGGTATACATATGGCTAAGGCCTTTGAATGCAGAAGATAATCAGGCTCCACAGCCAACATATGCTTCTTGGTCACCGACATTTTCCAATACTTCATCTGTGAATGGAGTTGGGAATGGGCCGTGTACACAAGCATCATTCAATTTCCTAAGGTCCAAGCATATTCTTATCTCGCCCTTCTCCTTCTTCTCCTACACTACTACAAGGCTTACCCAGTCAGATTCTTCCATTGGCTCAATGATTCCAGCTGTGAGCATTTTGTCTAGTTTTACGCAGTCCTTTTCTTTGTACTTCAGATTCAAGCGGTAAGCCCTCTAATTAACCGGCTTCACATCAAGCTTTAGGGTGATCTTCATCATCCTTAAATTTCCAAGGATCCCCTTTAATTCTGTGATCTTGGTTGGGAATAAGTCTTGGTACTCACAGAGTAACTCAGTGACCTTATCCACTGTGGCATCATCCTAGTAGTCACCAAGTGTTGCATACTTCGATTCGTCCTCTGTACCAATGTTTACCTATTTTGTCTTTACCATCGCAGTTATGTCAGGGTATTTAATCAATGGCCCTTGAAGCTCACGATAGCCCTCAGTTTCTGGAATGTTAACTTTTTGTGGATCTTCATCATCATCTTCAATATTTACGTTGTAACACTTCAGCACGCAGCTTAGTTGGGTTTCCTAATCTGGCTGAACTACGTTTGTTGGTTCCTGGGGTATTTTAAAGATAGTTGCTTTTACTGCTTGTAGTGCATCATCAATAGTATCCCACCAACGATCGTCAAACATGAAGGTTAACAGGAACCCTTCGCACATGATATCTGGTTCGTTTTTACCATGGCAAAGCTCTATCTCTATATACCAATTCATGGGTATAATATCCATGGTATGACAAAACAGGTGCACCCACTCAGCCTATGGCTCTTCCCCATAGACCTTTGTCCATTGTGCGAAGTGTGCACGTGGATCATCCCATCCGTCATACTTGTCTTTTAACCGCATTGGTGGCTTCCCAAATCGTATGCGCATCATCCTTTTTCATTCGCACCAGCCCCCAAAACTTCATTGGTGCATACCCCACCATCTTGTAGGCATAGCATGCAGTACCCATTTCAGCACTTCAAGCCATTGTTGTTCTGACACTTCTTTTTCAATCTGTTTAGGAATTCATCCACCTCGCTTAACCTGTCATCTGTAGGTAGATCCCTTACCTCTATCCCTACACAGTGCAATGATCTCGTCATCATGTTACAATTGAGTGTGGTTACCTCATGTAACCAATTCTACCATCGTTCAATCTCCTCATCAGAATCTAATGTGCAAGAGCTTTCACGCTCCCAAGAGATTCGGCAATCTACGGTTGAGTTTACCCAGACCTGCTCCCATGCGGTTATCTTGTAGATGTAGTCCGAATCATCGTCATTGTCGTAGTTTTGCACTGGATCCATGTATCATGATCCTTCTATAGGGTCTAAGGGTACCACTACATGTAGTGACTTTTTCTCAAAGATCATTTTACACTTCTTCAAATTTATCACTCCATTCATGTCAGTGGCCCAATCTATTCCCAATAGCGCGGGGTAAGGATTGTTTTCATCCACAATCTCTATTACTTTGAAATATACTAGTGTACTTTCTCCTTCAACATCTACTGTGATTCCCTACAATCTCCCCATAGGTAGTATCTTTTGTTGATTCGCCATTCGTAGCTAGTGTTAGTTCCAGTCTTCGCAGCCTATGACAAGGGATCAAAATGGGCTCCTACTATGTCTAGTTTTCAGAGATGTTTTGCACATGATATTTAGTGCAAAACATGCCATAGTCATGTCCATTAGAAACAGCTTGGAAAAATATTTCCAACGGTATATCACACTCCCAAAACCGGCTTCCGGATCAGAAGATATGACCGAATGAATGATTGACTCAAAGATCTCCTTGTGCAGTAGTTCATGTATTGAATGATCCAAAGGAATCTAGGAGATGTCAGTGGCTAGTTTTGTGTCTAGATTGTGATAGAGAAGGATATAACATATCATTTGAGGTCTATTGTCATGTTGCTAATCTTCATCTCAACATATGGTGAGCTCGTTTCTCTGCTGGTGAAAAGTTTACAACTACCGGTCTCATGGTTCTAGAAAAAATACTTGGTGATTTATAGGTATGAACCTTGGGTGAGGAAATTGTTATGGGTTATGATGCCATGCACTACAGATGATATGGGACATTTTGATGTATATGGATAGAACATATGTTACAAACTCCAACAAAACACTTTTTCATGAACTTGGACTAAATCTGTGGAGAGACCATATAACTTGTGCTGCAAAAATTAAGGATAGGTATTACACTTCTTGAACTTGTACGTTTTGAAAGAACTAGAGAAGTCATCAATTGAGGTTTAATGCATAATATCATTAAAATGCTAACAGAGCTAGGGCCTTCTATTTACCATGATGATTTTGAGAAACATTTCGTGGAAGAAGCATCAACTTTTTATTCTATTGAATCTCAATAGTTTATTGAATGTTGTGATTGTGGCAACTATCTATAGAAAGCTGAGAGAAGGCTAAGTGAAGAGATAGATAGGGTTTCACACTATCTTGATTCAAAGAGTGAGGTAAAAATTACAATTGTTCTTGAGAGAGAAATGATAGAAAATCATATGCAAAGGTTGGTGCACATGAAGAATTCAGGGCTTGTAAGCATGCTTGTGAATGATAAGTATGATGATTTAGGACGCATGTGCAACCTATTTCATAGGGTTCCTGTAAGACTTCCTACTGCCTGAGATGTAATGACTACCCATTTACATGAACATGGAAATAGTTAGTCACTGACCCAAAGAAATTGAAAGATCCAGTGGAATTTGTGCAATGCCTTCTTTATGAGAAGGAAAAGCACAGCAAGATTATAAGTGAGGCTTTCAGCAATGATAAAACCTTCTAGAATTCCTTAAATTCATCTTTTGAATATTTCAGCAATTTGAATGCAAGGTGACCCGAGTTTATTTCTTTATTTTTTGATGACAAGCTTCGAAAAGGCCTCAAATGGGGTCAATGAGGAAGATGTTGAAGTGGTTTTGGACAAAGTGATGATGTCGTTCCGGTATCTTCAAGAGAAATATGTCTTTGAGAAGTACTACAAGCAGCACTTGGCTAGGAGACTTCTATCATTCAAGACTGTTTCAAATGATGCAGAGAGGAGCCTAATTGTAAAATTGAAGACAAAATGTGGTTATCAATTCACATCAAAATTAGAAGGTATGTTCACATATATGAAGACTTCTCATGACACAATGCAAGGTTTTACTGCAATGTTGGTTGCATCCAGTGAAAGCAATGAAGGCCCTACTCTTGCTGTCCAGGTTTGTGGCCAACACAAACTGGTGCTAGGTGCAACTTGCCTAAAGAAATCTTGGCACTGTGTGACAAGTTAAGGCATACTATCTTAGCACTCATACAGGTCGTAGGTTGACATGGCAGACAAACATGGGAACAACAGACCTAAAAGAAACCTTTGGAAAGGGTCAGAAACATTAACTTAATGTCTCAACTTATCAGATGTGTATTCTTATACTTTTTAATTCAGCAGAGCGCTTGAGTTACCAAGACATTTAAGAAGAAACAGATATACCAACTCTAAAATTTCATGTGCCTCCATCAAAAATAACAAATTTTATCTAAAAAATTAAGAGCCAAAGGCCCATCTCAATTCCAAATTCCATTCGCCCCTGCATCCACAACACACAAGTCAAAAATCAGTCCAAGCCAATCTAAGGAGGTGGCACTGTGCTTCTAGAGGTGGCGCTACGCTTCTGGATGTGTGGCACTGTGCATAGCACCTGTGTGTCAAAATGGGATTCACGCTTTGCAAATCATCATGTACGGTTTTGCAGCATGTAATGGGGGGAGACATAAAATATATTCCCTACAATGAATCCAACCCTAGGCATTCACACCAGAATTATTTGAAAAAAAAAAAATTGAATGACGCTCTCACTTAATGCACCTGTTTTTAATTCTTCTCGAAAAGGAAGAGGAGATGGGAATTTTGAGAGTTTTAAAATATGCAGGCAAGGGAGATGTAGAGAAGTCCCTTCATAACACCATGTGAATAGAAAGGTTAATAAACAAGCTACGGGGAACCAATGAAAACCAGCTTCCAAAAGTGGTCACAAAAAACATCCTAGCTTTTGATTCAACATTTTCGGTGTGGTTTGCAGCAAGGACTGAACTCTGTGAATCCAAGGATGACAAGGAATATTTTGAGGAATTTGCATCTTTACTTATGAGCATGGTGGACCAATTTGTCCAGAAAACAATGTTATGATTGTTTGATGTTTTATTATGGGACGAAATTGAGTCTGCAACAGATGTTTTGAAGGCAATTTTAAAGCCAATAATTGAGGTGGATGAAGAGATTGATTGTCCTCCAAAGGACCCATAAAGTATGACTTGGATGCGTAAGGAACTAGTACAGAGAGAACAAGAAGGTAAATTGGATGAAGGTTTTCTTTCAGAAGTCAATGCACAATTACGACAGACAATATCTAATGGTGGTAAGCCTGGTTTGGTCACAATTTTGCAAAAGGTCTTATATCTTTATGCTTCAAAAATACTCTCAAGGCGGAGCTATGCTTTCAAAGATGGACAAGTCATCAAGGCTGAAGAGCTTCTTGAGACAATTACGAAAAGAGATGAAACTGATGGATCTTATCTATGCAAATGTCCTAAATGGATTCTCTAAATTAATGACTATTAAACAAATTATTGTTGTACAAATTAATAGCTCGCAAAATTCGAGGTACAAATGGTAGTCAAAGAACATCCAAAGAGGAACAAGAACAATAGGTTGATCAATCAACTCCAAAATTTGTGTAGGCGGGCGCAAGGTGGCAGTCAAAAGGAAGATTTTGTGGAATATGGTTCCACACTTAAAGGAGCAGATACAATGATGTTAATCTACTTGGAAAACCTTCACTTAATTTGGGTTTTCGAAAACTATTTCTTATGGTTCTCGAGATAGTTTGGATTTTTAGTTGCAAATTAATTGGTCATATTGTTTAGTTTATAATATTGTTTTAATATAGGATTTCATTATTAAATTTTTATTTTTTATTTCCTATTTTGAGGAAATTAAAATGATTTTGTAAATATAAATAGGATTAGTTTAAAGATGTAAGGGTTCAAATTTTTCAGCAGGGGAAAGCTGCTTTGGACTGTGTAAAGATTTTTCTGAATATTATTTTTAATGGAGCAGTTTCTTCCCTTTAGGTTTGGGATCCACCATGGTGTTTAATTTGCAACATGTTTTTCTTGTAAATTCATTTCCATGCTTTGTTTTTTCTGCTAATTCTTGTTACAACATTATCTAAGAGAAGTGGTAGGAATCCATCCATGCAAGATGCTCCTATCACAATGATTTTGTTTTTTAATGTAGTGGTTATCTTTGCAGAATCCATCCTCTGTTAGATGTTTATTGAGTAACCCGATGTTTCTTTTTATTCTAACACTACCACTGTAGATCCACCCCTTGATTGAAGTATGTAGGGTAGCGAGCTTTCTCTTCTTTCCTTCCCTCATTTACATATTTTATCTGGCTGAACATTGCACTTATTTTGCCCCAAGTTTGCTGGCAGAAACTAGCCTCAATTCCATAGCCCAATGATCCCTTCTCTGGTTGTTTTTGACCCATAACTTTCAATCAAATCCCCGTACTTCATAGCGAGCCTAAGATTCACTTATTACAACCACGTTTTGTTGGCAAAGAGAGAGCCCTCTCTGGTCTGGTAGGGTTAGATGCTAGATCGAAATCTTGTACTATGGTTAGCTCGGGATTGCCTCTTCTCAGCCTTGAGGCTCATTCTGAGTGCTAACATATTGGCGTTGTTGCCAGGGAACGAGGTGACAGATATTCTCCAGGAAATATCGTTCAAGTTGCAGATCTGATCGCTGATGGTGGACAATAGTCAGACACATATGAAGGCTAAAACATCTGCCTAACGACTCCACTGTTCAAAATCCTGAGTTTTAAAGTATTGATAGTGGCTCCGCTAGCTAAATGAAGGACTCAGATGTTATTTCTATTTGTTCAAGGTATTCATGTATCGATTTTTCTAATCTTCCTGGTTTTCCTAATCAATTATAGAAGGATGAATATATTTTGAGCAATGGCCCTAAATTCAATGGGGAATATCTGACTTTGACTCTTGAACATATAGCAAATTTTAAAACATTTGTGAAAATTCTTAGAGTAAAACAGGATTATGTGTTCATCAGATTGTTCTTTGATTCGTTTCAAGGAAAATGTAGAAGATCGATTGAAGGTTTTCCTATCAGATCTATTAAGTCATTTGTATATTTTTGGCATATCTTTCTTGAAACATGGATGGAGAAAGAGGAAGAATTCAAAATAGAGGTGCCCTCTATTCAAGGCTTTAGAGAATGGGAAGACATGTGCACATATGATGACGTAGATGCGAATTTTGCTTCATATCTTTCTTCTTATCTGAAATCCTGTCAACGTAGCCATGAAGTTAAGCTCAATTTTTTTCAAGAGTTTTCCATCAAAATTGAAGAAGATCCAACTGAATTGGAGACCCAAGTACAGTCCTAGTTTTTGGACTGTCAAGTCCCATTCTTTGCATACCCTTTTCAGCAGAAGGAAGGGAAGGTAAGGATGCTCGTGGATATTTTCATTGATAGTTTGCAGTTGGAGGCATGTGTTGGAGAGTTAGGGAAGCAAACAGAGGCTAGTTTCTTCGAACCTATTGCAGCATACATGGAAATTTTTTTCAGTTTGAATGATAAACCAGATTGTCTTTTACACAGCCAGACTTATTTTGTGCATGTATGACTGTTAGCATTTCCAATTGTGTCCTGGTTCAATCACTGCCAAGCATCATCATTGCTACAGTTACTTGATTGGTTGATCTGGCATTACAACATCACTTGATCTATTGATTTTGCTGCAAAGTAGGGTAGATTTGTACATAAATAAGCTGCCTAAGGCAGCATTTTAGTTTTCAGTATTTGTTTATGTATAGGTTGTAGTATGTGTATTTGTATGGGTTGGTATAGGTTGTTCAGGTTTTCACTTGTTTGTGACCATATCGCCAATGGATGAGTCACTTGGTCTACGGTGTTCTTGACACCTCTAAGGAGTTGCCATCCCCAATAAGGCCAATGTTAGTTCCTGTCTTCGCGGCCTATCACTAGGGATCAAAATGGGCTCTTACTATGTCTGGTTTATAGAGATGTTTTTCACATGATCTTCAGTGCAAAACATGTCATAAGCATGTCCATCAGAAACATCTTGGAAAAATATTTCCAACGGTATATCACACCCAAAACCGGCTCCCGGATCAGAAGATATGACCAAATGAAGGATTGACTCAAAGATCTCCCCGTGCAGCAGTTCATGTATTGAATGATCCAGAGGAAGCTAGGAGATGTTAGTGGCTGCTTTTGTGGCTAGATTATGATAGAGAAGGAGAGAACGTAGCATTTATTTGGTAGAGAAGGAGAGAACATAGCATTTGAGGTCTATTTCCATGCTACTAATCCTCATATCAACATATGGCGAGCTCGTTTCTCTGCTTTTATTGAAAGAGATACCCATGAATTTGTGCAAGGGGCACTGTACATTACTGACAGTGATATTGCTGGTGAAAAGTTTATAGCTGCTAGTCTCATTGTTCTAGAAAAAATAATTAGAGATTTATAGGTTTGAATCTTGGCCGAGGAAATTGTTATCGGCTATGATGCCATGCACTACAGATGATTTAGGACATTTTGATGTATATGGATAGAACATATGTTACAAACTCCAAAAAAACACCTGTCCATGAACTTGGATTAAATCTGTGTAGAGACCATATAGTTCAGGCTGAAAAAATTAAGGATAGGCTATTGAATACTCTTCTTGAACTTGTATGTTGTCAAAGAACTGGAGAAGTCATCAATCGAGGTTTATTGCATAATATCATTAAAATGCTAACAGAACCGGGGCCTTCTGTTTACCATGATGATTTTGAGAAACATTTCGTGGAAGAAGCATCAACTTTTTATTCTATTGAATCTCAACAGTTTATTGAATGTTGTGATTGTGGTGACTATCTTCAAAAAGCTGAGAGAAGGCTAAATGAAGAGATAGAGAGGGTTTCACACTATCTTGATTCAAAGAGTGAGGTAAAAATTACAGCTGTTGTTGAGACAGAAATGATAGCAAATCATATGCAAAGGTTGGTGCACATGAAGAATTCATGGCTTGTAAGCATGCTTGTGAATGATAAGTATGATGATTTAGGACACATGTGCAACATGTTTCATAGGGTTCCTGTAGGACTTCCTACAATATAAGATGTAATGACTATCCATTTACATGAAACAGGGAAATAGTTAGTCACTGACCCAGAGAAACTGAAAGAACCAGTGGAATTTGTGCAATGCCTTCTTGATGAGAAGGACAAGTACGACATGATTATAAGTGAGGCATTCAGCAATGATAAAACCTTCCAGAATGCCTTAAATTCATCTTTTGAATATTTCATCAATTTGAATGCAAGGTCACCCAAGTTTATTTCTTTATTTGTTGATGACAAGCTTCAGAAAGGCCTTAAGTGGGGTCAAAGAGGAAGATGTTGAAGTGGTTTTGGACAAAGTGATGATGTTGTTCTCGTATCTTCAAGAGAAGGATGTCTTTGAGAAGTACTACAAGTAGCACTTGGCTAAGAGACTTCTATCAGGGAAGACTGTTTCAGATGATGCAGAGAGGAGCCTCATTGTAAAATTGAAGACAAAATGTGGTTATCAGTTCACATCAAAATTAGAAGGTATGTTCACAGATATGAAGACTTCTTGCGACACAATGCAAGGTTTTACTGCAATGTTGGTTGCATCCAGTGAAAGAAATGAAGGTCCTACTTTGGCTATCCGGGTTCTCATGATAGGTTCATGGGCAACACAAACTGGTGCTAAGTGCAACTTGCCTAAATAAATCTTGGCAGTGTGTGACAAGTTAAGGCATACTATCTTAGCACTCATACAGGTTGTAGGTTGACATGGCAGACAAACATGGGAACAATAGAGCTAAAAGAAACCTTTGGAAAGGGTTAGAAACATGAAATTAATGTCTCAAATTATCATATGTGTATTGTTATACTTTTTAATTCAACAAAACACTTGAGTTACAAAGACATTTAAGAAGCAACAAATATACCAACTCCAAAATTTCATGCGCCTTGCATAAAAAATCACAAATTTTATTTAAAAAATCAAGAGCCAAAGGCCTAGCTTAGCTCCAAATTCCATGCGCCCCTGCATCCATAGCACACAAGTCAAAAATCAATCCAAGCCAATCTAAGGAGGTGGTTCTATGCTTCTAGAGGTGGCTCTGTGCTTCTGGAAGTGTGGCGCTACGTGTCGTCCTTCGGTGTTGTGCGTAGAACTTGTGTGTCGAAGTGGGATTCACACTTTGCATATCATCATGTAGTGTTTTGCAGAACACAATGGAGGGAGACATGAAACATATTCCCTACAACGAATCCAACCCCAGGCATACACACCGGAATTATCCAAAAAAAAAAGATTTTGAATGAGGCTCTCACTCAATGCACCTGTTGTTAATGCTTCTTGAAAAAGAAGAGGAGATGGGAATTTTGAAAGCTTTAAAATATGAGAGCAATGGAGATGTAGAGAATTCTCTTCATAACACCATGCAAATAGACAGGTTGATAGACAAGATACGGGGAACCAATGAACAACAGCTTCCAAATGTGGTTGCAGAAAACATCCTAGCTTTTGATTCGACATTTTGGATGCAGTTTGCAGCAAGGACTGAACTCTATGAATCCAACGATGACAAGGAATATTTTGAGGAATTTGCATTTTCACTTATGAGCATCTTGGACCGATTTGCCCAGAAAACAATGGTATGATTGTCTGATGTTTTATTATGGGACGAAATTGAGTTTGCAACAAATGTTTTGAAGGCAATTTAAAGCCAATAATTGAGGTGGATGAAGAGATTGCTTGGCCTCCAAAGGACCCAAAAAGTATTACTTGGATGCGCAAGGAACTAGTACAGAGAGAACAAGAAGGTTAGTTGGATGAATGTTTTCATTCAGAAGTCAATGCACAATTACGACAAGCAATATTTGATGGTGATAAGCCTGGTTTGATCGCAATTTTGCAAAAGGTATTATAGCTTTATGCTTCAAAAATACTTTCAAGGTGGAGCTATGCTTTCAAAGATCGACAAGTCATCAAGGTTGAAGAGCTTCTTGAGACAATTATCAAAAGAGATGAAACTGATGGATCTTATCTATGCAAATGTTCTAAATGGATTCTCTAAATTAATGACTACTAAACAAATTATTGTTGTACAAATTAATATCTCAAAAAATTCTAGGTACAAATGGTAGTCAAAGAACATCCAAAGAGGAATAGGAATAACAGGTTGATCAATCAACTCCAAAATTTGTGCAGGCAGGTGCAAGGCAGCAGTCAAAAGGAACAATATGGTTCCACACTTAAAGGAGCAGATATAGTGATGTTAATCCACTTCGCAAACCTTCACTTAATTTGGGTTTTCCAAAACTATTTCTCATGGTCCTTGAGATAGTTTGGAGTTTTAGTTGAAAATTAATTGGTCATATTGTTTAGTTTATAATATTGTTTTAATATAGGATTTCATTATTAATTTTTTTTCTTTTTTTCCTATCTTGAGGAAATTCAAATGATTTTCTAAATATCAATAGGATTAGTTTAAAGATGTAAGGGTTCGAATTTTTCAGTAGAGGAAAGCTGCGTTGGACTCTATAAAGCTTTTTCTGAATATTATTTTTAATGGAGGAGTTTTTTCACTTTAGGTTTGGGATATGTTAGCGCTTGAAATTTCACCTCAGGCTGAGAAAGGAAAACCTCAAGGCAACATCAAACCATTTAGCCTCGTAGCTAGCCCTACGGGGCAGGAGAAGGCTCTCTTCGGTCTATCTCGTAAAATCTTCAATAGATGAGATGACCAATAGGGTAACACTGATTTTAGGCTAGTAAACTGATCAAAAGGGTTGATTTGGGGTTTTTAGGGTTTTTGGTGGAAAATTTGAATGATAAAAGAGAAAGAATGAAGGCTGAGAAATGAGTCACAATCAAAGAGGAAGCATCCACCTCAACTCAGCTTATTCAACAGGTTGAACAGTTAAAAAGGGCAGTTGAAAATGTTAGTCTTGGCAAGCCTGAGCCTCAGATTCGAAATCCCAATTTTAGAGGTCAACAGCAGCAACAATATAGGATCAAGCAGCGTGAAACAAAGGCACAAGAAGCAGCAGTTCAACAGCAAATGAAACCACCTTTTCAGCAGAATTTTGTTAGCCAAGAATAAGAAGATGAAGGTGATAATGCTGCCGAGGAAAATCACTTCTTCACTCCTGATGATTTGCCCACATATATTACAGAAGAAGATGAATTGGTGAGTAATTCCATTTTTCCCCAAGATGAGCACTATATTTTGTCAAACGATGCAATATTTGAAGAAGAATCCGAAGAGTATCAAAGAGGGTATTTGAATGCTTTATCAGCTCAGCAAGGTCAGCAAAGGCAATTGAGAAACCTAGCTATTCCTATAAATCCCGTGCAGAAAAAGAAAGATATTGCAACAAAGAATGATTCGGTTTCCTCAAAAGGGAAAGACATTGTTGGTCCTTTCAACGAGTCAATCATCACCAGCACCCAAGATAGATCAGCCATCAGAAGCACCAAAGGATAAAGCTGAAAAAAGAGATAATCCGGCTAAAGAAGGTGAGAAGGGTTCAGTTTTCAGTTTGGAGAATGAGATCGCAAAGTTGAAAGTGCCCATTCCTTTGACAGAAATCATGAAGAATAGCATCTACCGAGGCCAGCTCTCTAAGATGTTGAACTTTGATCCAATGCTAGACATGGTGAATGTACAAGATGATCATCCGGAATTGATTTTTGGGCCAGCTTTAAATGGTGAGTCTCCTGAAAGTGATGTTCCTCCATTCTATATCAGTTTGCGATTGCATGAGTTTGTGTTGCACAATGCCATGTTTGATTTGGGAGCCTCGCATAATTTGATGCCGAAAATGATCATGGAGAATCTGGGACTTGACATCACAAGGAACTATCATGATTTTTATTCGTTTGATTCCAGCCGGGTAAGATGCATTGGCTTGATCAAAGACTTGGTGGTGAGTTTAGATCAAATTCCAGCAAAGAATGTTTTGATGGACGTGGTGGTTGCGGATATTCCTCCACGGTTTGGCATGTTGCTGTCAAGATCATGGGGATCCAAGCTCAAAGGTACACTTCAGCTTGATTTTTCATATGCCACAATTCCAGTTTTCAGTCAAATGAGGAAGTTATATCCGGAACAAAAGATGAAATACATGATTACTAGTAAGGAAAAGCCCGTCAATCATCCTGTAAATTATGTACAAACAGATTTAGAATCTTTTGTTTTGTTTGCGGAAAATTTCAATGAGGTAGATAGTCAATTAGTTCAAGTAAAAGATATACCAAACATCTTAGAAAATTTCAGAGAAGTTTTGAGAAAGGAAAGTGAAGAAAGGTCTGCTGTCATAAGGCGAATTGCTGAAACAAACGGGCAGCAAACAGAGCATGCATCAAAATCAGATTTTCAGCACTTAGAAGATGATGAGGATGGTCTTTGGACCATGGATTTTGACGATGCAGTGGGCAGCGATGGTGCTGGTATAGGTGTGTGGATTCGAAGCCCATTTTCAGCCCAAAAACAAGTTCCAAGCAAGGTACGGGTATGTTCTTACAAATTGGCATTTGATTGTTCAAATAATGAGGCAGAATACGAAGCTCTTATTGCTGGTTTGAAAATCCTTCGGAAATTGAAGGCAAAGAAGATAACGGTATATGGCGACTCCGAGTTGGTTATCAAACAGGTGAAAGGTGAATTTCAGGCCAAACATCCTCGTATGCGAGCATATCGAAATGTTTTTCTAGATATCTTAAAGAGGTTTTTAGAACATACTTTGACATGTGTGCCCCGGATTCAAAATGGTGTTGCGGATGCATTGGCTAAGGCAGCAAGTAATCTGAAAATACCCATGAATTCCAGCAATAAGTTTGAGATATATGTGAAGCATCATCCTACAATTCCAGATAATCAAAGGTGTTGGCAAGTTTTCCAAGATGATGAAGAAATCAAATATTTTCTGCAAATTGAGGGTAAATTTGAAGACATTTCAATAGAAACGGAAGCTAAAGGAGTAAATCAGATGGATGTGTTGCAGCTCAAGGACAATTACATTCCTAAAGGATTGATTCCTTTGGAAGAATTGTTTGATCAAGATGATGTGGCTCAAAATCCAACTTTAAGGCCAACAGACGAAGCAGTTGAAGATGTCAATCTTGGGACAGCTAAAAATCCAAAGTTGGTGAAACTTTCAAAAGCGTTGCCGCCTAAGGTAAAGCAAGAGTATATCAGATTATTGTCTACGTTTTCTAATGTTTTTGCATGGGACTATTCAGATTTGAAAACTTATGACAAGAGTATCATTCAGCATACCATTCCCATAAAGCCAAATCAAAAGCCTTTCTGAAAAAAGTTGAGAAGAATTAATCCTAAATAGTTGCCATTGATTGAGAAGGAAGTTAACAGGTTGTATATGTCGGGAATCATAGTGCCAATCCGGTTTTCTGATTGGATTTCTAACTTAGTGCCCGTGAGAAAGAAGACCGGCGAGATTCGCTTGTGCATAGACTTCAGAAATCTGAACAAGGTGTCATTAAAAGACAATTATCCACTGCCCAAAATGGACCACATATTGCAGCGGGTAGTGCGGGCATCAAGGATGTCATTGCTTGATGGTTACTCTAGGTATAATCAGATTTTGGTGCACGAAGATGACCGTGACAAGACAACATTTACTACTCCATGGGGTACATTTCATTATGCCAAAATGTCGTTTGGATTGAAGAACGCGGGTGCCACATTTCAGCGGGCAATGGACATGGCCTTTGCAAATGAGAAGGATGTCTTTTTAGTTGTTTACCTTGATGATATGACCGTGTTTTCTAAATCTTATGAAGAGCATTTGTTTCATTTGACTAAGGTGTTTCAAAAGTGTAGAAAGTATGGCATCTCATTGAATCCAAAGAAGAGTGTTTTTGCTATGAGCGAAGGCAAGCTGCTGGGTCACATCATTTCTAAAGATGGCATTCGTATAGATCCGGCACGAGTGGAAGCAATTCAGCAATTGGAGAAGCCCCGTAGCAAAAAGAAATTCAGTCCTTCAATGGTAAATTAAATTTTCTGCGTCGCTTCATCCCCAATCTTGCTGAACATCTTAGAGAGATAACCAATATGCTCAAGAAGGACAACGAACTCAAATGGACCAAATAGGCGGTGAAGTCTTTTAATTTGATAAAGGTAATCTTATCTTCAGCCCCAACTTTGATCAGCCCAGATTACACACACGATTTTATTTTGTTTTCATTTTCTTCCGAGAATACATTGACAGCCGTGTTGATGCAAAAGAGAGATGGAGTTGAGAGGCCCATAGCTTTTTTCAGCCGCATCATAAGAGACAGAGCACTAAATTATAATATCATTGAAAAGCAAGCATTGGCACTGATCAAAGCTTTGAAAGATTTCCGGGTATACATATTGAATTCTCATATTTTAGCATATGTTCCCAATGCAGCTGTGAAGGATGTTTTAGTACAAACGGAACCGGAAGGAAGAAGGGGTAAATGGATTGCTTCACTATTAGAGTATGATGTAGAAATTAAGCCTACCAAATTGGTTAAAGGTCAAGGTCTTGCTAAGTTGATGGCTGAAACAAATCTTCACCTCCTTGATATCAATTTAATTGCTGCCTTGTCGGATGAAGATGAAGAAAATTCAGTTCTACAAGTATCCGATATCTTTGTGTCTTCTCCATGGTATGCTGATATAGTTTATGTGCTTCAAAATTTGCCTTCACCCCCTGGAATGCCTAGGAACAAAGCTAGAACATTGAAACTAAAGGCTGCTAAATTTTGTATTATCAAATCTGCACTTTATTGGAAAGATCCTGGTGGCATATTACTGAACTGTCTGGTCGAAGAGGAAGCTAAAACAACAGTGGAAGATTTTCATAAAAGTGACTGTGGGGGTCACTTATTTTGGAAGACTACTGCTAATAAGATCTTGAGAGCTGGTTTCTATTGGCCTTCTTTATTTTCTGATGTCTATAAAGCGGTAAAGAGCTATCATGAATGTAAAATATTTCAAGGAAAGCAGAAATTACAGTCGTTGCCTCTCAAACCCGTTGAAATCAGCGCACCACTTCAACAATGGGGCTTGGATTTTATTGGCGAAATCCATCCAGCATCTTCAGGGCAGCATCGATGGATCTTGACTGCCACAGATTACTTCACGAAGTGGATTGAAGCCATTCCCACCCGGCAAGCCACGGACTCGGTAATTATCTCTTTTCTTGAAAGTAATATCTTGTCACGTTTCGGCTGTCCACATAAGTTGATTACAGATAATGCAGCAGCATTCAAATCGAAGAAAATGGTTGATTTTTGCGATAAATATAACATCATCTTGGGGCATTCGACCGCCTACCATCCGCAAGGTAATGGGCTGGCTGAATCTTTGAATAAATCTCTAGTGAACATCATAAAGAAATTGCTGGAAATAAATAAGAAGAGCTGGCACAAGAAGTTAATAAATGCATTATGGGCTGATCGAGTAAGTCAAAAGAAGTCAATTGGTATGCCACCTTTTGAACTAGTCTATGGAGTAGATGCAGTGTTTCCTACCTCACTTAGTGTTCCAGTAGCCAAGCTGTTTCAAGAAGCTGATGGTGAGGAGGATCCCATTCAACGGCGGATCAGTCAAATGATTCATTTACAGCAGACACGAGCAGAGGTTTATCAGAATTCCCTTAAGTTGCAGGAGTGCATAAAGAAAATCTATGACAAAAGGGCCAAACTAGATGAGTTTCAGATTGATGATGTTTTTTTGAGATGGGATGCCCGCAATGAAGACAAAGGGAAACATGGAAAATTCGACAACTTGTGGAAAGGTCCTTACAAAATTGCAGCATATCGCGGTCCTAATGCTTTTCTTCTCAAAGAAATGAATGGTTATGAATGTCTTGGTGGGTCGGTGAATGCCCGGCTACTCAAAAGGTATTATACTTGAGCATTTTCTACTCTAAGTCACTCTCATTGTAATTACCATTTTATTTGCATTCTGCCAGCAAGTGTGAAACTAATCTCCCATCTTCAGTTTGGGGCCCGCGGTGAAGGCTATAATTCTGAAAATGGTGATTAGTTGGTGTGAGTTTTGCAAGATTGTTTCAGTTAGTTTATTTTCTGCATAAAGTAAGTGAGTTAGTGTCAAAGTTAGTCTAGGATTTCAGTCAATTGTCCAAGTCAAATAAAGTCATTTCAATTTGGTCACATGTGTAGAAGTTGACTCCATTGCCCAAAGAATAAAGCACTGGTCTGCTCTCCCAGAGGTCTAAGGTTCTTGGCACCTCCAAGGAGTTACCATCCCCATTGGAGCTAATGTTATAGTCAGTCTTGAGCCCTCCATCAGCGATCAAAACTCTTTTCATTTTTCATAGGTAGGTGTCTCATCAATGACAATTTTTGCATCCCGTTAGGCATGCCATAACCCTGATGGAGGAGCTGATGTGTTTATACCCCTCTTGGCATTGCTGGTTTAGGTCATTTCAGTCATTAAAGCTCTTTCAAGCTTGTCTTGTCTTCTCTTGAGGTCAATTTCCTAGGTCTAGGGTTTTGGTCAAAAATATTACAAGGTCATCTGTTTGAAAGTCAATGAGTGTTCAGTAAGCCAGAGGGATGATTGTAAAGGTGTTTCTTCTAAATTTTTATCTGGTACATTTAATCTTCACCTTGGATTTAAAAACCTTGTTTTTAAAGCCAAGGTCATTTTTCATTTATTTGTAAAAAGTGATGAAATTTCGAAAGTCTTCAGTGAACAAAATGCAACCCTGGTCCCCTTTCCAAGGTCCCTCAGATGATCTGCCTGCAAAAAGAATCAAGCAAAAGCATTAAATCAGTCAATTTCAAGACAAAAGGAAACCAAAAAGACAACAGCATGTAAAGTTTAAAAGTGTCATAAAAAAAACATTAGAAAGTGGGTTTGGGCATGAAATTTTTTCAAATGAAACCTATAAAGGCCCAAACTCCCTCCTTGCACTCTCATTGTGTATTCATAACCCTTGCAAGAGAGATTGGGCAAACTTCCAAGTGAATTGAGGCGAAACTGGTTGAAATCGGGCTCAGGACAGGTGCGCGACTTGTCAAGATAGGTGCGCGACTTGTTGGGAGGTGCGCGACCTGTCAAAGGGTCTCACACAGAGGAATTCTGCAATGGGCATGACACGTCAAGAGGGGCGCGACTTGTTGGGCGTGATACGCGACATGTCAAACTGCCTTCCCCCAACTCATTTCAGAATTGCTCAAGCCTCCTTTAATTCATCGAATCGCTTGAGGTAGGCCCTTCAAACTTGTGAATGGCTGCTAGTTATTTGGGAAAGATCATGAATGTGCTTGTAATGATCAAATTGTGCAAGAAGAAACACTCCATATGGCTGTTTATAAATTTGTAAAAGGTGCTAGGTTTTATTATTGTTTCATTGTTTCCCCTTGTTCTCATTCTCTTCATTCCTATTTCATTTTCCCTATGTTTCCATGTCAATTTCCCTTTTAAATTTGCAAGGAAAATAAACCCTACCCCTTTCCCTTTAAAAATAAAAAATCAAACCCTAACCCTACCCCTCATTATATCTATGTAAATACATGAAATTTGATGATGCATGTGCAGTGATGTTTGCAGTGTTTTTCCCTAATTTCCCTATTTACATATATCCCATTTTCCTTGTAAAAATATAAACCCTACCCCTCTCCCAAAAGCATCAAAAAACAAAACACTCAAACCCTCATCTTGTTGCACCATATGCATGAGTAACTGCAAGAAATTGTTGGTGAATATGTAGGGAATTTTGTAAATTTTCCCTGTTTTCCCCTGTTAATGAATGTATGCATATTCCCATATGTTTACTTTCTATACATGTATTCCCATATGCAATGATTTTTGCAAATGATATTCCAATATTCCTGATTATAAATATGTATTTCTATTTGCCATAATTATTTGCATATTTTCCTTAAATTCCCTGTTATGTTCCTATATTCCTAATTCCCTGTAAAAAGATCCTTCCCCTAATATTTCCCTCATGTCCTTGTTCCCTTGAAACAGCATAGAATTCAGCACTTTTTACAGGCAGAAACAGCAGTACAGTTTGTCCACTTTGCTCCTAAACTATGTCAGAAACCCAAACTTATGAGCAAAGTGATGACCAATTATCGGCTGCAGAAATTGAGGAACAGAGGCAGCCTCATAGGGGTGGTAAGGGTGGACATCATAAGCGAGAGGAGCCCACCTCTTTGATAGAGTTACAAGCTTGTCCTTTGGGCAGTATCATGTTTCCAGTACATGTCTTGCTACGAATTTTGCGAGAGGATCTCTCGGATTCAACACCACCGAGAGTTGGCCTGCCTTTTTGTTTTACACTTGCATGATGGACATGTCAACCTTGTAGGGGTAAACTTTACATTGACACCCGAGGTGATCTCACAGGCTACAGGGATACCTAATGTTGGTGAGGTGTGGAATAAGCACAAGATGTTAGATTTTGTTTTCTTTGAGCCTTATGTTCAGCCACCATTCATGAGACATATGGCAGG
>APFE030598668.1:70767-93987 GCA_000404065.3 Pinus taeda
GCTACGAGGCTAAATGGTTTGATGTTGCCTTGAGGTTTGCCTTTCTCAGCCTGAGGTGAAATTTCAAGCGCTAACAGGATCCATCACGGTGTTTAATGTGCAACATGTTTTTCTTGAAAATTCATTTCTATGTTTTGTTTTTTTCTGCTAATTCTTGTTACAACATTGCCTAAGAGAAGTGGTAGGAATCCATCCATGTAATATGCTCCTATCACAATGATTTTGTTGTTAAATGTAGTGGTTATCTTTGCAGAATCCATCCTCTGTTAGATGCTCTGTTGAGTAACCCGGTGTTTCTTTTTCTTCTAACGCTGCCACTGTAGATCCATCCCTTGATTGATTCCTGTAGGGACGTGGGCTTTATCCTCTTTCCTTCTCTCATTTACATCTTTTGTCTGGCTGAAAATTGCACTTATTTTGACCCAAGATTGCGAGAAGAAACTAGCCTCGATTCCATAGCCCAATGATCTCTTCTCCTGCTGTTTTCGACCCAAAAATTTCAATAAAATCCTCATACTTCATAGCTAGCCTAAGATTCACTTATTGCAGCCATGTTTTGTTGGTAGAGAGAGAGTCCTCTCTGGTCTGGCAAGGATAGATGCCAGATCGAAAGCTTGGTCTGTGGTTAGCTCGCGATTGCCTCTTCTCATCCTTGAGATTCATTCTGAGTGCTAATAGCTGGATAGGAGACAATTGCAAAGTAAGCTTGCCCATGTGGTCCCATGTCTATTTTGGCAGGACATTCACATCTAATCCCAAATCCAGAATCGCTTGGTCCATCTCATATTCCCCAATATGCACAGTCATCTCATCTCTCTTCTTGTTCATGTCTTGTGTTTCCTGAGCTTCCAAACTACGCGCGGTTATCCTAGTGTGGTACCAGTAGATGTAGTTATGAGTTCTTGTTGTCCCTTTACAACCTTGTTGTTCCACAGTAGCTTCATGCGCGTCTCCAAGAACGCAGTGAGCATCGATGGGTCCAGCTCAGGCTACAGCCTATCTTTAGTCCCTGAAGTGGAGGCCTCCACAAAGCACTTCTTAGCTTCCATGAAAGTCTCCTTAGTGCGCTCCAAATCAAATTTGGGTTCCTTCGTTGGAGCCTTTCGAACCTAGGTACTTTCTTTAGGTTGCTTGCCCTTATCATCTCCTGTCGTAATTCCACTCCGAAGCACGATATTTACGTTAGGATCCTCTTCATGCGGCTCAGACCTCATCATTTGTAGGTTCTAGTTTGGGGGAGGTTGGAGTGCTCCCTTTTCGTGCAACCCTTCTATCAATGTGGGATAGTCCTATGTCTCATGATCAGACAACGTACAATACAAACATGATGGTTGCAGTTGATTTGTACAATCGCAAGCATAATGACCTAGCCCTCTGCAATTGTAACATATCAATTGTCCATGACCTCTTCCTCGGCCCCCTCCACCTCGGCCTCATCCGCGCCCCTGAAATTCAGTTCACGTTAGCCCTGTGTTCTGGTCAAGGGGCCACTTTTTGGTTTGAACTCTGTAGGTAGGATTTTGATCCATCGTCATCTCATAACTCCTACAGGTGCACTCATCATGTCCTATGGATATACAGAAATTGCAGAACAATTGTTGTGAATTCTGAGTGTACTTCTGTAATAGATGGCAATTATTTGTAGCATGCTTCCCTCTTATCTGGCAAATCGCACACTATAATGCAGGCACGGCGCTCAGTCCCGCTTGTGCCTCTGGTCTTAGTGGCATTGGTCCTCCTCTTGCAAGATAATTCACAAACATCAGGCAGTGGTATTTATCGCGCCCCTGACCCTTGCATTTTATGCACCATACCTCGTCGTGCACCTCTGGTCAGGTTGTCCTGTCCTGTTTCAAACTCTGCATCTCTAGGCACAATGTTTACATCTACACATGAATTTGTTGAATCCCCAGGTTAGGATCTTGTACCAGGGTCTCATGTAATCTCATTGCAACCTCCAAGGCCTCAGCTTGAGCGATTAGCCGTTTTTGTGACAGCGCGTTTCGTAGATGCAACATTAACGATGCTATAAACCATCCGGTGTTTCCCATATGTTAATGTCATGTTTGCTTCATGAATTTTTCACTTCAGTGTTTGATCCAAATCCCACGGGGTTTCACCTGGTAGCATTGTAATTTACTTGAACCCAATGATTGACTATGCCTCTGACTTCCGCTTGTTGAATTCTTTGTTTAGTGCCACTTGAATATCCGCGATCCTTACATACGGATTGTCACTATAATGCTTAATGTACCAGGTCAGCGCGTGATCCTGGAGAGCGCTGACCAACATTGCCTTCTTTATTTGATCGTTTGTGACTCCCTATGCTTCCCATATAGCTTTTATCACGAACCAAAATTGGTCTGGATCTTCATTCCCTACTCCCTTGAACACTGGTAGCTTTATCGCACTTACCATCCTACTTCGCAGTGGTGGCAAGGTTTGTATGGGTGAAGTTGAGGGTGAAAATGGTGAAACTGGAGGCGGTGTAGGCGTAGTTGATATCCGCAGAATTCTTTATCTTATCAAATTGATCACACTTCTCGGTGAGATTTTTGCGAGCTGTTCGCTCCCTCGTGGAGGTGAAATCAAAGGGCTAGTTTCTAGTTCTGCGCTACCCTCATTTATGTAGATTTCCGCACTTCGCATAGCCCCAAACATCAATTTATTCGCATAACCCACTTTTCACACAGTAGCATTTTAATCCAAGTGTTTAAAGATTTAACGCACTTACCTTGCGGTCCTTTAAGGAAGCATCGTTCTGCCTCGCTATAACCAACTAAAGTGTCTACTGCGAATTCGTTGATGAATCCTCCTATGATTTGATCAAGCCAATTATTCACAGTTTGCATGATCTTATCCTCCAATGCTTCCAATCTGCGCACCAATTCTAGATTCCACACAATCAGTTTGTCGAGTTTACACCTTCCTTGGCTATCTATTAGCTTCATGATCCACTCATACAACTTAGTGGGGAAGGATGAAGAAAATTTCATGGATCTCTATATATAAGTAGCAATCTGACCACTTTTCCTTTGATAGCCATGGATTCATGTTTTCCTACACCATGAACTCATGAATCCTTCTGTCCATCCAAGCTTCAATATCTTTCTTTGTCGGCTTCCAGTGACATGACATCAGACATTTCTTATGAAGATCCCAGTCCCGACAATGGAACCATTTGTTGGCTTGTTGGGCCCTAACCCAGGTTTGGAGTTAGTTAGAAAAGCAAATCCCAGTACTATTGGGTCTTTCAGAAACAGTCCACCGAGCGCGGACTAAGGTCTCACCCGAAGTAGTATGGGAGGTTGCTAGAACCAGGTTTTCCCACCCTTGAGATGTCTGAGAGGTTCAACTGGTCTCACTAGATGTCCATGTGTGCAAGTTACTTTGTGCACCTTCCGGCCCTTACGCCTTGATATACTACCTTCATGCAGCCCTAACCAGGGACTGTGGAGCTTCTGCGCTACTCGGGGTTATCACCTGCGACCTTACTTGTTCTCTTATACCAATTAATTACCTTCACATATTTGGATGCCTTATGTTACAATTAGTTATAAAAAACATTCAAATAAGCTCTCGCATCATATAAACAATATATTTGCAATTTATACCCAAACATATATTGAAAAATGAACAGATGCACAAAAATATGGTAAACTTTCTCTTTATTAATGCTTCGGATGGTTACAGACTCAACTCACCCTGCGCACTCAATTGCGGACTACTAGGCCTTTGCGCACTCAACTACAAAGTCTTCTCCTACTCTATGACCCAAAAACACACTCTACACCCTTAGAATCAATCTTCTACCCTGATATTTCCTGTTAGATTTCCTATCTCTTTTACAACTTAGAGCCTTGCTCTATTTATACAATCGATGTTCCGCGGCCCATGGGTAGGTTTATCCAATCGACATTACATTACAAAACTAGGGTGGACAACCCTATGACTCTATTATACTTTAAAGCTCCACATCCACAATTCGCGGAGCTTTTACAAAAGACTTGGTCAAAACTTGGGCTTTAAGCCCCAAAACATGCCTTGGGGGGATTCCATGCCCAACAAACTTCTTCTACTCTTGTTGAATCAAACTGATAGTGGGCAGAGGTCAGATCTATTAACCCAAGCCAATGAGGAATCTACAAAACATTAAACACAATCTGAGATGTTGATTGATCCAGAGAAGTACTCCAAATATATTCTTCTTACCAAAAGAGCATAGAATTTCGATTTAATTATTTGTAGAGTTTCGAGAAATAACAGTGTAACCTTAGTGTACCATCCTCTAATGAATTGTTATATATGCAATGGTCTCACAAAGAGGGTGCTATCAATATTCAAAGACATGAAGAGGGATGCAAATCGTATCCCCACTATTGAAACCTATAATATACTCTTATCTAAACTTGGCCATTCGAAGGAAATGGTTGGTTGAGGAATTAAGGATGCAAGTCCCTCTCCCACAATCCATACTTATAACATACTCATTGATGGTTTTGTGTCTTCTTGGATGTGAGATAAAATCAAGAGCACTTTCCCAAGGTATAAGTATGCTCTATAAATTCCAATAGGTCTTCTTATTCTTTATTGTTGAGAGGCTATGAATGTTTAGGACAAATGAAGGAAATGAAGCACACTTTTTGGGTGAACAAATAAGTTAGAAGGAGATGCCAATAATTTGAGCCATGGTATTTGCATATTCCAAAAGTACTGATATAATTCAGTTTATACCTGAAAAAGGTTATAGACCTTGGTTAGATGTAATTTTAATAAGAGCTTATGTACATGTAGACCTCACTCTAAATCCTTATAGTCATTCCAATACTCAAATGTTGGTACAAATACAGTATAGCCAATACAATTGATAATGAATACAGATCAACCTTGGATAAATATTTGAAGACACTATGATTTCCTACACAAAAGGGTTAGATCATGATAATGTTCTATTGATTACTGATGCTTATAACTAAGGATGAAGCTCTTTTGAAGATACCATCAGGTCCTAAAGGAAAAATGAATTATTACATATTTAGGGCTTGACAAACATTTGGTTTTATGAATAGTTTACCTCTAATGTCAATGCATCATCTCTTCAGTATCAAAGGGAGTTATCTATTGAATCCTCCCAACAAGTATAGCATAGAAAATTCTTGTTTATGGAAGTGAACTACCAAGATCATGACTTTGATAAATTATCTAAAAACTTGATGAATACCTTTTCATCTTAACAAGGGAAAGCCTAATCATATGAAATGTTACCAACTCTAGAAATACAAGCTTAGGTCACCCTAAGAAAGAGGGAGTAAGAACAATGAAGTATTTAGTATCATGAATATGCAAAAGATAGAATATTGCTAAGTGTTGATAAGATCTCTATTGCTACAATGGCTAGTTGTAAGTCAGTATATCTGTAGAAGCTATTTAGTGAGTTTTATACCTTCATAAATACATCTATATGCTTCTGGGTGGAGCAATGAGGATCTGAGTAACAAACCACTCATCAATATTATCATCAAGATCTAGCCTTAGCTTTCAAAGAGAAACCTGGCACAATTTTCTATTGATTGAACATTGAGCTTTGGGAGCTCCTTAAGGCTTGGGGTATTTCTTGAGCTATAAGCGACCATAGGGTGAGTGGTTCACCTTCCTCTATAGGTGTGTTGTGTACAAGGTGAGTGATTCACCTTCCCTTGTGACGGTTGACATGTGTGTAGGGTGAGTGGTTCACCTTCCCCTATGATTGATGACACATGTGTATAGGTTAAGTGGTTTACCTTCCCCTACGATTGATGACACATGTGTATAAGTTAAGTGCTTTAACTTCCCCTATGATTGATGAGATATTCATAGGATGAGTGGTTCACCTTATCCTATGGCATATAAGCGGGATGAGTGGTTCACTTTCTCCTGCGAACACCCTAGTCAAAGATACAAATGGACATTTGCTGGTTGTCATGTGTGGACATGTCAATGGGATGTGGTTCATCCTTTCCCTACATGTAGGATGCTCATTTCGTACGATAGATGGTTGACCTGTTAGTGGGATGTGGTTCATCCTTTCCCCACATGTATGATCCTTCTTACAATTGTTGGTTGGCATGCATGTACGACATGGTTCATCCTTTCCCTACTCTCGGTAGTTTGCATGCGTGTAGGACATGGTTCATCCTTTCCCTACTCTCGGTGGTTTACATGCGTTTAGGATGTGGTTCATCCTTTCCCTACAATGATTGTGACATGTGGTTGTAGGATGTGGTTTATCCTCTTTGTGGTTGTGAGTAGGATGTGATATATTCTTTTGCTGATATTTTATCATCCTACCCATGTAGTCTAGGACACATAAGAAGTACCACTCATCTGGCCAATGAGTTGGGAAAAGTGGTTAGGGACAATAGCACTACCGTTGGACACATCATGTACTATCATACTCCCCATCGGTAGGATGCATGATGTTCAACAACCATGATCACTTGGAATCAAGTTTGATTGGGATTCAACCCTTGGTTATGTGGACTGACTTTTTTCAGTGGAGAATGGTAAGGTCTTGTGACTCACTCTCGATCGATTCTTCTTCATTATCTATATCAATGTTCAACAGAATTGAGATGGGATGTAGAGATGGTTCATGATGACAGGATGGCATGGAATGGTAGGTGGAATTCCCCCTAGTTGAGAGGGAGTGTTAAAATTGGAAACTAGGGCCAAATTCCACTATTGGAAAACTCTTCTATTGGAGATTATTATTGCATTGAATTCCTCTTTTCGAGGGGACCAAAATTGACCTAAAGATTACCAGATTTGGATAAGAAAAAACATATCTTTATTCAAAAGAAATTTTATAAGGAAAGACCTTATCAAGGCGGGAAAAATTGAAAAATTGAAATTTTAATTTGCCTCCACAAGTGTCAAGGTCAGCTTCACCTCCATAAGGAAAACCCGTAATGAATAATTGTATATATGGGCATCCTCCAACCTCATTATTTGCATCTTCAGCATGTATCTTTCTCTCTGAAATGGTCACAGAAGGAGGGAGCACTAGTGAAGGAGGAAGGGCTAGCTTGTCACCATTGTAGGGTTATTTGTTAGGCAGAGATATTAAGGCAAGAGGTTGAGGCTATTGTTGAGACTCATAAATGGCTAATTATATGGGCTCATTTTACCTCCTAACCTAGTCAAAAAAACCATTCTCTTCTCTTATTGTATGATTTTCTAATTATATTTATGCTTATAGGGTGAGTTGACTTAGTTATTATGCCATGTGGCCTAACATATATTTAATGCAGATTATTGATGGATTTCGAGGTCAAATTCAAGGATTTAATGGTAAAAATGCAGTAATAACTCGAAGTAGATAGAGGAGAGGACTTATAGGAGGGAATCCGCTCATTTATTACTCCTCACTTCGAATTCCCCTTCATTCAACTTGGAGTACAAGCAGCCGAATCATGCACTAAGAAGGCAACTGAGCAAGTGGAAGATGATTGATAGTTATATCAAGTTTTGGGAGCTAGACCTCCCTAATTTTAAGGAAGCTATTGGTAGCTTTAGATGTATAAGTAGAGAGGCCTAGGGCCTCACTAGGGTCAGATTTTTTTTGCTTGTGTAAACTCTACTCAAATTTCGAGCTTACTATTTTGTGACAGTTTTACGTAATCTTGCTATTTTTTGATAATGAAGATGGAAGCCTTTTTGAGCTAGCACTGAGTTACCTTAGAGGGCTGAAGCTATTGTGTTAGGGCCCAATCCAAGTAGCCAAGCTTCTATTTACTTGTATTTGTATGCTTTACTTCAGTTCGTAGATTAATTTGTTGTTAGATGTATTTCCTTTATGGTTAAGAATAGGTTTCTTTTGATGATCTAGTAGCTTGCTTCCATTTATGCTATTTGTAGCAAGTTAAGCAGTGATCAGATAATATTCAAAAGGTGAGCAACAATGCCTTGGCCTCTCTTCCTCCCCTTGGGACCATGATTTGAGGCAAAGACTCTCTCGCTGCCCTAGAAACACAGATTTTCTTCATTCTTAAGACTTCTAGTGTTTGCAGCTCTCTAGTAGGTTGATAGTCAAGTTATTCTTTTCTTTAGATATTCTTTGTCATGTTCACATCCTGAGTTGCAATAGTCCTCTTTCATGCTTTCCTTTCTTATAGCATTTCCTTCTACACATCATAGTTCAAGCCATTTTAATGAAAAACTTTGTTTTTCCTAGGATGCACTCATTTCGTTGGTTGCTTGATTTTCTTGGTTGACTGTCAGTTTCTATGCAGCATATCTCTTCCAGTAGTAGGCCAGCATACCAAAAATCACACCCTCTATCTGATCCATGCCCTATAGGTCTCCCAAACCTCACCTCAATTCTACCCTAGTTTCCTACATTTTCCATAGAACTTCTTCCTCTTTCCTTGAGAAAACCCAATCATCTTTCTCTCTCCTAGTGATTCGTGGTAGACCTTAGGCAGCTTAGCACCTCATCCCACCCTTCATCCACCTTTTCCACCCACTCTCACACCCTAAAAATAGAGGAAATTGCTTTCGGCCTCCTCTTGTAGGCCTCCTGTAGTTTCCCTATTTTCCTCCTGTAGTTTTCCTGTGTCCTCCTGTAGTTCTTCTTGTAGGATTTCTTTTGAAGGTCGAGTGTGGAAAAGCCTCTAGAAGGATACCTAAGACCTCCTAGGACCCATCCACACTATTCTCCATCCTCCCAAGCTCCAAATCTACCCTCTAACACCACTTGTTCGCTGCCGCACTCACACACAATAAATTAGATGCATGTTAAATTCACATAAAAACACATAAAAATCCAAAAATATGTTTTTTTCTTATTTACTTATAGAAATATCATGGTTAGATGTTGTTTACTTCCTTGAGTAGGTAATGATATTTCTTTCATGGTTTTCATAAGTGTTTCTGGCAAAAGTAGGATTAGCTTGTTAATTAGGGTTTACTAGATTTTTCTTTACATTCCAGTCTTTCTCCTTTCTGTAGTTAGAATAGCATGTGTAGAGTAATATTTCTTTCCTTTCATCACACATAGAGCTTCTTCTAAAATCCATAGAAGTTGGCTCGAGCTCCTAGTGATCTCGTGCTGGCTGACCAAGTGACAACCTGTAGTGAGAACTAGTACTTGTGCATATAGCGCTAACGCTTCCAAGTTTGTTACGAACTACTGGGTTGATAAAAGTAAAGTTGGCAGCCTAAGAGTTGCAGCATTCTTGTTGCAATACTGTCACTCACCACCTTTTTGCGTCGTTGCCGGGGAAGCATCATAGTATTCTGTGATTACTGCTTTCTTCTATTCCCTATTGCAACATTCTGCTAATAGTTTATTTCGTCAAAAGTAGACTAGTCCTTTCTTTTCTTTCAATTCTGCATTTCCTTGCTTTGCTTTTCAATTCTAGAAATTTCCATTCAGAAAATTCATTTCAGTGGGTTGCATTTGCTTTGTTCAATCACAATTTCAGTTTCTGCAGGTACTTTCAGTGTGGGGAAAAAGAAACAAAAACCAACCAAAAATATTTCCTTTCATACCTCGTAGGAGTAGAGATAACTTAGGAAAATTTTTGCCCAACACCCCCACTACTTCACTCAGCCAACCTTCTCTCTTCTTCAGTGGCTGCAATCAAGAAGAACCCTTAGGTGAAAAACCAGACATATTTGAAGAACCTATAGGGGAAGACGAAAAAGAAAACATTCTGCTAGAGCCAATGGCTGAAAACAGAAATGCTAGGGGAAATGGAGAGGGAATAGAGGGTACCTTCCCCATTCAGGAGACTAATGGGGACACCAAAATGAAGAATATAAGTTCTTCAGCCCTACCTCACTTCCATGGTCTGACTACAGAATATCCTGACACCTTCTTGTTCGAGTTTTCTATCATCTATCGAACTTATGACTATGCAGAAGACGAGAAAAAGTTGAAACTATTCCCTTCTACTCTCAAGGACATAGCACTACGCTGGTTCATGGGATTACTTGGCAATAGCATTACAACTTGGGCTCAGATGCAACAGGCCTTTAACGACAAGTATTGAGACTATTGTAGGTCAAAAGATACTAAAGAAAAAATCTTCTGAATGACCATAGGAAGTGATGAGTCCCTAGAAGACTATGAAGAGAGGTTCTAGCTCAGTTACAAAAGGGTCGGGTGTACACTTGACCCTGAGTCTCTAAAGTTGGTCCTACTAAGGGGAATTCATGAAGACCTTTTATACACCCTCCATTTACTGGCCGGGGGAGACATCTACCAACTATCCTATGAGGACATAAAGACTATTTTTATAAGCCATTCTAGAGCATCCAGAAAGAAAGGTAGGGGGAGTCAACCCGTAGCCATTACCTCTTCTTCCAATTCATCCATTAAAGGTGAAACTGGAAACGTGCTGGAAGACCTCAAGAGTGAGATGCTACAGACTCTTGCCATGCAAATGGATACCTTACATATCAAAAGAAAACAAGAGGAAGTAGAGAGGGCTTTGGCCATTTTTTGTCATAGATGCACCAGGAGGCATCCTAAGAATGAATCCCCATTGAAATCTATAGAGGTTTGTTTAGTTTGTGAAGAAAATAATTCTACAGATAGGTGCCCTTCCTTACCTGGACTTAAAGTTGTATACCAAGGGACTGAAGGAGTCACTGAATAGATTTATTACATAAACCAACGGAGGCCGCATGGACCTAGACCATACCAGCAGGGGATGCTAGGGACATCTCAGGCATATGCAACCCCAACCAAGCTACCTCCATACCTTCTTGGGGCCCCCCTGCTCATCCTTCCTGGTCCACACCTCCTCCTTGTTCCTTCACATCTCAATATCATGCCCAACCAACCACCCATTCATTTCAATCCTATGCTTAGCCGCAACCTCATTGGAATGCATCTCATCAGGGGTTGAGGTATCATACAACTCTCTTCCTACTCTTCTGCCTCCACCACCTGCCCAACCACAACTGTTACCTCTTGCTCCACCAAGGCAAGTCCAAATGCCTACCCAGCCAAATCCGAACCTGAACAATAGACAGGCTTAGCAAGTGTGTAGTGGGGAACCATCATGCCCAACTTATGTTGTGGAGATTCAAGAAATTAACTTGCGATCTGGGAAAGTTCTCCCAGATAGCCAGCCTCCACCCAGGGAGGTTGAGGAAGATAAATAAGAAAGAAAACCTAAATCAAATCCACCCTTTCTTGAGAGACTATCCATGACAATCCAACCTAACCCAAAAGAGACTGAACTCCTGGGAGAATTGAAACATTTATGTGTGAAGATACCACTTCTCCAAGCCATAAACGATGTGCCTATCTACAATAGGTTGATCAAAGAGAAGTGCTTTAGGCATCCAGGAAAGCGCAAGAGAGATGCCCCAACCATCAATGTCATAGGACAATTGTCCGACCTGATGTTGGGGTAGATAATCTATCCGCAAATATCTAGACCTTAGAAGCCTAGTAGTTGATAATCACATCAATGGGACAGTGGTCCCACATACCTTGATTGATCTAGGAGCTTCCATTAATGTAATGACAAAGGAGACAATGCTCAAACTTAACCTCCAAGGCTCCTTGAGGAAGACCACGATGGTGTTGCAGCTAGCAGACCACTCCACAGTGACCCCTGAGGGGATTGTGGAGGATGTGATGGCCTCCATTGATTCTTGGGAGTACCCTATTGATTTCTTAGTTCTCCAGCCAAAGACAAAGCTCACTGGGTATCTTCTTATTCTGGGAAGACCCTGGTTGGTTACAATCGATGCCTACATCAGCTGGCGAGCTAGCAACATGACCATAAAGAACAGGCACATGTCCAAGCAGTTAATCCTATATCATCCTACTCAACCCTTGCTATAACATGATCTACCTCTCTGGTTGGAGGAGGATGATGAGGATGAAGCTTATTCTGCACCACTTTGTACATTAGAAATCTCCATGGGGGGAAAACGGCAAGATGAGTATGATATGATTGAAAATTTGATTCAGAATCCACCTCCTAGTGTATCACCATTAGAAGACATAGTAAGAGAAACCCAAAACAAACCCTCAACTGATCTCTATGTGGCCAACCCTACTTCTCTCCATGTTAAAAATATAGAGTTCGGCCCAGAAAGAATGTCTAGTCAATTTAGTGTCCTAAATTGCTCTACATAAATTATCAATACAGGTATCGTAAACTGATGAAGTGTGGTTCACTATATGTGCTTCGTTAACCTTTCTCTTACTTTGTTGTTTTATAGTTTATTTTGTTTTTGAGGGTTTTGTTTCTCATGGTTAAGGAAATTAATCTGAGAAAGAAAAGTTATGCTTCTAGATGAAATCTCTAAATGTTAATGGACAACTAAACATAATGACTTTTAATATTAAAATCTAATTTCTAAAGAAGGGAGAAAAGGAAATGAAAATTAGATAAAAACAAATCAAAACTTTGAATAGTTAGGTTAATCTAGGCCGGCAAAATGTCTATGAAATGAAAGAAAAAATGATAATGCTAGTTTAAAACAATAAAAAAACAACTATGATCTACTGCAGGCTCAAATACCATTGGGAACATTCAATATATGAATATGTCAAAGTCAAATTCTTGAAATGACTTAAGCAATTGAGTATACAATAGATGTGATGTTAAGAAAGCATCAGAAATGAATCTATCACTGCTGCATGAACAAACACCCACATTCAGTCCACTTGGAAAATGGTAGAGCCACCTTCTTGAGATGATTTAGTGAGCACAAGAAACATAGTCAGTTATGCTAATTTGAAATGGAAAGGAAAAACAAAACATGTAAAGGAAAACTAATCTACTATGTGTTCTAATGCTCCAAGCACCAATTGGAAAATAGGAGGACTACTTTCTTGGACTATTTTTCTAAGCATAGATTACACAGTTAAATAAATCTACAATCAACCGCTTAAACACACTTGCATGAATTATCTCGAGTTTTTGGAGCCAAACCTCCCTAATTTTAAGGAAGCTATTGGTAGCTTCAGATGCATAAGTAGAGAGGCCTAAGGCCTCACTAGGGTCAGATTTGTTTTGCTTGTGTAAACTCCGCTCAAATTTCGAGCTTACTATTTTATGACAGTTTTACGTAATCTTACTATTTTTTGATAATGAAGATGGAATCCTTTTTGAGATAGCACTGAGTTACCTCAAATGGCTGAAGCTCTTAGGTTATGGCCCAATCCAAGTAGCCAAGCTTCTATTTACTTGTATTTGTATGCTTTACTTCAATTCGTAGATCAATTTGTTGTTAGATGTATTTCCTATATGGTTAAGAATAGGTTGCTTTTGATGATCTAGTAGCTTGCTTCAATTTATGCTCTCTGTAGCAGGTTAAGTAGTGATCATAGAATATTCAAAAGGCGAGCAACAGTGCCTTGGCCTCTCTTCCTCCCCTTGGGACCATGATTTGAGGCAAAGACTCTCTTGTTGCCCCAAAAACACAAATTTTCTTCATTCCTAAGACTTCTAGTGTTTGCAACTCTCTAGTAGGTTGATGGTCCAGTTATGATTTTCTTTATATCTTCTTTATCATTTTCACTTCCTGAGTTGCAATAGTCCTCTTTCATGCTTTCCTTGCTTATAGCATTTCCATCTACACATCATAGTTCAGGCCATTTTAATGCAAAACTCTGTTTTTCCTAGGATGCACTCATTTCATTGGTTGCTTGATTTTCATGGTTTACTGTCAGTTTCTACGTAGTAGATCTCTTCCAATAGTAGGCCATTGTACTAGCAATCACACCCTCTATCTGATCCATGCTCTATAGGTCTCCCAAACCTCACCTCAATTCTACCCTAGTTTCCTACATTTTCCATAGAACTTCTTCCTCTTTCCTTGAGCAAACCCAATCATCTTTCTCTCTCCTAGTGATTTATGGTAGACCTTAGGTTCCCTAGCACCTCATCCCACCCTTCATCCTCCTTTTCCACCCACTCTCACACCCTCAAAATATTGGAAATTGCTCTCGGCCTCCTCCTGTAGTTTTCTTGTGTCCTCCCGTAGGATTGTTTTTGAAGGTCGAGTGTGTAAAAGCCTCTAGAAGGCCACCTAAGACTTCCTAGGACCCATACACACCATTATCTATCCTTCCAAGCTCCAAATCCGCCCTCTAACGCCACCTGTTCGGTGCCACACTCACACAAAATAAATTAGATGCATGTTAAATTCACATAAAAACACATAAAAATCTAAAAATATGTTTTTTCTTATTTAATTCTAGAAATAGCATGGTTAGATTTTTTTTACTTCCTTGAGTAGGTAATGGTATTTCTTTCATGGTTTTCATAAGTGTTTCTGGCAAAAGTAGGATTAGCTTGTTAATTAGGGTTTACTAGAATTTTCTTTACATTCTAGTCTTTCTCCTTTCTGCAGTTAGAATAACATCTGTAGAGTAATATTTCTTTCCTTTCATCACACATAGAGCTTCTTTTGAAATCCATAGAAGTTGTCTCAAGCTCCTAGTGATCTCGCACCGGCTGACCAAGTGATAACCTCCAGTGATAACTAGTACTTGTGCATATAGCACCGACGCTTCCAAGTTTGTTACGAACTACCAGGTTGATAAAAGTAAAGTTGGCAACCCAGGAGTTGCAGCATTCTTGCTACAATACTGCCACTCACTACTTTTTGGCACCGTTGCTGGGGAAGCATCATAGTATTCTGTGATTACTGCTTTTTTCTATTTTCTATTGCAACATTCTGCTAATAGTTTATTTCGGCAAAAGTAGACTAGTCATTTTTTTTCTTTCAGTTCTGCATTTCCTTGCTTTCTTTTTCAATTCTACAAATTTCAATTCAGAAAATTCATTTCAGCGAGTTGCATTTTTTTTTTCAATCATAATTTCAGTTTCTATAGGTACTCTCAGTGTGGGGAAAAAGAAACAAAAACCACCCAAAAATATTTCCTTTCATGCCTCGTAGGAGCAGAGATATCTTAGGAAAATTTTTACCCAACACCCCCACTACTTCACTCAACCAACCTTCTCTCTTCTTCGGTGGCTGCCATAAAGAAGAACCCTTAGGTGAAAAACCAGAAATATTTGAAGAACCTATAGGGGAAGACGAATAAGAAAACATTCCGCTAGAGCCAATGGCTGAAAACAAAAATGCTAGGGGAAATGGAGAGAGAATAGAGGGTACCTTCCCCATTCGGGAGACCAATGGGGACACCAAAATGAATAATATAAGTTCTTCAGCCCTACCTCACTTCCATGGTCTAACTATAGAAGATCCTGACACCTTCTTGTTCGCGTTTTCTATCATCTATCAAACTTATGACTATGCAGAAGATGAAAAAAGTTGAAACTATTCCCTTCTACTCTCAAGGACACAACACTACGCTGGTTCATGGTATTACCTGAAAATAACATCACAACTTGGGCTCAGATGCAGTAGGCCTTTAACGACAAGTATCAAGACTATTGTAGGTCAAAAGGTACTAAAGAAGAAATCTTCTGAATGACCATAGGAAGTGATGAGTCCCTGGAAGACTATGAAGAGAGGTTCCAACTCAGTTACAAAAGGGTCGGGTGTACACTTGACCGTGAGTCTCTAAAGTTGGTCCTGCTTAGGGGAATTTATGAAGACCTTTTAAAAACCCTCCATCTACTGGTCGGGGGAGACATCTACCAACTATCCTATGAGGACATAAAGACTATTTTTAGAAACCATTCTAGAGCAACTAGAAAGAAAGGTAGGGGTAGTCAACCCATAGCCATTACCTTTTCTTCCAATTCATCCATTAAAGGTGAAATTGGAAACATGTTGAAAGACTTCAAGAGTGAGATGCTGCAGAATCTTGCCATGCAAAGGGATACCTTACATATCAAAAGAAAACAAGAGGAAGCAAAGAGGGCTTTGGCCATTTTTTTCCCTATATGCACTAGGACGCATCCTAGGAATGAATGATCATTGAACTCTATAAAGACTTGTTCAGTCTATGAAGAAAATCATTCTACAGATAGGTGCCCTTACTTGCTGGATTTAAAGCTGTATTCTAAGGGGTTGAAGGAGTCACTGAATAGATCTATTACATAAACCAAAGGAGGATGCATGGACCTAGACCATACCAGCAAGGGATGCTAGGGACATCTCAGGCATACTACAACCCCAACCAAGCTACCTCCATACCTTCTTGGGCCCCCCTGCTCATCCTTCCTCATCCACACCTCCTCCTTGGTCCTTCACATCTCAATATCATGCCCAGCCAACCACCCATTCATTTCAATCCTATGCTCATCCGCAACCTCAAAGGAATGCATCTCATTAGTGGTGGAGGCCCCATACAACTCTCTTCCTGCTCTTCTACCTCCACCACCTACCCAACCACAACCATTACCTCCTACTCCACCAAGGCAACCCCAAATGCCTGCCCATCCAAATTCGAACCTGAACAACAGACAAGCTCAACAAGTGTGTAGTGGGGAACCATCATGCCCAACTTATGTTGTGGAGATTCAAGAAATTAACTTGCGATCTGGGAAATTTCTCCCAGATATCCAGCCTCCACCCAAGGAGGTTGAGGAAGATTAATAGGAAAGATAACCTAAAGTAAATCCATCATTTCCTGAGAGACTATCCATGACAATCTAGCCTACCCCAGAAGAGACTGAACTCCTGGGAGAATTGAAACATTTATATGTGAAGATACAACTTCTCCAAGCCATAAAGGATGTGCATATCTACATTAGGTTGATAAAAGAGAAGTGCTTTAGGCATCCAAGAAGGTGCAAGAGAGATGCCCAACCATCAATTTCATAGGACAACTGTCCAACCTAATGTTGGGGCAGATAATCTATCCGCAAATATCTAGACCTTAGAATCCTAGTAGTTGATGTCCACATCAATGGCACAATGGTCCCACATACCTTGATTGATCTGGAAGTTGCCATTAAGGTAATGACAAAGGACATAATGCTCAAACTTAACATCCAAGGCTCCTTGAGGAAGACCACGATGGTGTTGCAGCTAGCAGACTGCTCCACAGTGACCCCTGAGGGGATTATGGAAGATGTGATGGTCTCCATTGATTCTTGGGAGTACCCTGCTGATTTCTTAGTTCTCCAACCAAAGGAGTAGCTCACTCGGTGTCCTCTTATTCTGGGAAGACCCTGGTTGGCTACAGCCGATGCCTACATTAGCTGTCGAGCTAGGAACATGATCATAAAGAACGGGCACACGTCCAAGCAGTTAATCCTATATCCTCCTACCCACCCCTTGCTAGAACATGATCTACGTCTCTAGTTGGTGGAGGAGGATGAGGATGAAGCTTATTCTGCACCACTTTGTACTTTAGAAATCGCCATGAGGGGAAAATGGCAAGATGAGGATGATATGATTGAAAATTTGATTCAGAATCCACCTCCCAGTGTATCACCATTAGAAGACATAGTAAGAGAAACCCAAAACAACCCCTCAACAGATCTTTGTGTGGTTGACCCTACTTCTCTCCGTGTTAAAAATATAGAGTTCGGCCCAGAAAGAATGTCTAGTCAATTTAGTGTCCTAAATTGCTCTATATAAATTATCAATCCAAGTATCGTAAACTGATGAAGTGTGGTGCACTATATGTGCTTCGTTAACCTTTCTCTTACTTCGTTGTTTTATAGTTTATGTTGTTTTCGGGGGTTTTGTTTCTCATGCTTAAAGAAATTAATTTGAAAAAAAAAAGTTATGCTTCTAGATGAAATCTCTATATGTTAATGGACAACTAAATATAATGACTTTTAATGTTAAAATATAATTTCTAAAGAAGGGAGAAAAGGAAATGAACATTAGATAAAAACAAATCAAAACTTTGAATAGCTACATTAATCTAGGCCAACAAATGTCTATGAAATGAAAGCAAAAATGATAATGCTAGTTTAAAACAATACAAAAACAACTATGATCTACTACAGGCTCAAATACCATTGGGAACATTCAATATAGGAAGATTTCGAAATCATCTTCTTGAAATGACCTAAGCAATTGAGTATACAATAGATTTGATCTTAAGAAAGCATGGGAAATGAATCTATCACTACTGCATGAACAGATACCCAAATTCAGTCCACTTGAAAAATGGTAGAGCCACCTTCTTGAGACGATTTAGAGAGCATAGGAACACAGTTAGTTATGCTAATTTGAAATGGGAAGCAAATACAAAAATGTAAAGGAAAACTAATCTACTATGTGCTCTAATGCTCCAAGCGCCAATTGGAAAATAGGACTACTTTCTTGGACTATTTTGCTAAGCATAAATTACGCAGTTAAATAAATCTACAATCAACCAGTTGAACACACTTGCATGAATTGAATTTGCATGAATGGAAAATCTAAACTATTAAACTTGAAAATTATCATAAAAATAAAATGACATACTTGATAGAAATCAAAGCAAAACTACAAAATAAAATCTATTCTACCTTACATTCTAATATGCTCTGTGACATCTCCTACTTCACATCTCCTTCCATGTTGGGAACTTCAAAGCTTTATTCAAATTCTTCAAAATTACAAAGTGCAACAAGTTGAGCTAACAAAGTTTACAAAGCTTCCAAATAAAGGAGAAAGATCTCCTATTTATACAAAAATATGAGAAGTCATCTCATTAATGAGAGTCCATGAATCTCTCCCTCTACCTCTAGAGCCCTAATCAAAATAGGAACTGATAAGACACATGTCTTTTTAGAGTTACAATACAATTAGGAGATGTGACACATATCCTCATGATCCCATGATTCTTTCCACTCAAATTCGAATTTGGCCTTAGAGTGCCACATAAGGTTCTTCTAGAAGCCTCCTTCCAACCTACACATGTCAACAATCTCAACCCATTTGTTAGGTATAAGCATATGCACATTATTTTCTAATTTTTAACCACAAATTCACTTACAAGGCTTAGAATTAATAAAGATTGAAACATAAAGGTAGCCCAATGACAATGAAAGTGGGATGAATGTGGTGACATAGTAGTGAAATGGAGGTGATATAATGGACATAATAGTGAAAGTGTAATGGAGATGAATGACATTTTCAAGACTCAACATACCCCCAAACTGAAGCTATTGCATGTCCTCATGCAACATATATTACATTGACTCTTTTGATCCTTGAGCTTTGGCTTAACTTTGCATGATATCATTTGATAACTTCATATTTTTGCAAAGTGTTTTACTTGAATTGCAACATGGTTGGTTCTTGTGTTACAACCATTTTTGTTGTTGCTTTCTATTTTGATCTTTGAACTTTGCATAATGATATTTTGATTATTGTTGCAAAGTATATCTTTATTAGATTGCATGATGGTTGTTTCTTGTGTGACAACCATGATTTTGTTTCCAATTTATCTTTTAAGCACTTTTTCAAAAGCCATTGTATGCTCATAATAACAATGTAATAGTTAATATATGTTGGAAGTATGTGGGTTCCTGAGTATGGTATGGACATGACAAGATATGAATATGAATGTATTCCCTTCGCCCCCCCACCCCCAATTGATGGTATTGGCAATTTTACGAAATGAGGAAGAGAAATGTTTTTCCAACAATTATCATTCTAGCTTTTTATGGAATTCTATGGTCAAAAGTTAGAAAATGGCGTACTTTAACTTACCCTTTGGAATGGATGAGTTGTATGTGTGGTGGTTGCAAAATTCTGATCATATTCTTCTTTAAGTGGCTGAACAAAAGGAGTCATGGATAAAGAGATAAGATGACTTTTTATTGCTTCTACTAAAACTTGTTGAATCTGCTCCAAAATGCTGAAAATAATAGTCTTCAAAACTCGTTGGCACAATTCCTACTATGTGAAAAGATGTTCTGATGTCGAACATAGTAGGAAATTGTTGGCTTAGTGGCCATTAATGGATGCCACTAGTCAACACGAGAACTCTCACCATTAATGACAATGAGAGTCAAGATGCCCAAAACACATCTTGCTAGGTACAAATGAATTTTTCGAGATTGTCGAGTCACCTAGAAGATCTAACGAACAAGGAGACATTAATGGTATTTCCCCATTCGTTTGTCAGCATGAGGACTTGCCATTTAAGGCATGCAAGCCTCAAGGTTGTTTTTACAAAGAACTTAGACTTCAAAAGGACTATGGACTCATAATTTGCAATTGAAGCAGGGCTTATTGCAGAATGAAATGACAGGAAATGGAGATGAAATGGAAGATGCAATGGAGAACAGAAATGGAAATGGCATTATAAGCATGTGAATGGCCTCTTTCTGTTATTTGTGGTATTGAATGAACAAAAAGAGATGAAGTGTTATGTGAATGCAAATGGAAATATGGAGGAAAATGAGATGAATGGTTTATTAGAGGGTTGAATGTGATGGGAGACAATAGTATCTAAAAGTGTCTTCAAGTGTTGGATCTGGTTTTGCATCAGCAATCTTCCTCTTTGTTGTTGATCATCCTCTTATGAAACAAATTGGTCTCTTAGAGAGACACCATTCTCTTGTAGTCATTTGTCCTTCCTCTTGGAACCTGCAAAAAACTAATATTTCTTCTGCAATGGAATGTAACATTATCAAAGCAGAGAGGTGATCAATTTCTCTAGTTATAATATTTACACACAAAACTAAGAATTTGTATTTATGAAACAAGTCTTCAAAGGAAAAATCAAAAGAATTTATACCTGCTTTGGAATTGGTTCCCCAAGTTGAATGTTGCTTCTTTCCAGCAATTTATTTCATTATTGACCATTTCAAACTCTAATGATGGATTTCTCACTGTGTAGATCTTGTTGAGATCTTTCCAATGGTACTTAAATCATCAAAATCTAATTTTGTATGAAAAAGTTAGGCTGATTTGAACAATGAGGGTTTTTTTGTTTGTTTGTTGTGGAATTGGACTTCAGCTGCAGAATGTGCATGGTTTCTATAGCTAGAATTCTTGAATACAAAGTTATCCATTCATCTTTCATCATTACTCCAAAATTAATCAATACCTTCAGAAAAGTGAGCAAATAACTTATTCATTTCATTGATTCAAAATTATTATTTTTCTCTTGACATGCAGCGACTCAGTGTGGCGACTTAGTGATAACACACAACTTGACTTCCCTTTGACCGAGGGCCTTTTTCATCGAATTGGATCAAATGAATTGGACACCATCCATGTAATGACATTCCCCCAACAACCCATGTGGCTTGTTTTGCTTGATGACACCTGCAGCCTAGAGTTTAACAAAAACAGTTGCGGAAAGTTGAACCAGCTGCGGAAAGTTGAATCAGCTGCGGAAAGTGGCTGAAATAGTCAACCATCAGCTTTACACATATTTTGGATACTTGTGTCGTGTATAGTTTTTTATCTATTGTACACTTTCCTGTGGAGTTTCTGCAACCTTAAAAGTGAGTTATTCATCTTTAAAATGGAGATTTTCAGTTGAAACAAAACCAACCAAAATGATATTGATCCCTTCTCTAATTGAAAATGCTATTGTTACTACACAATAAGCCCCGGGATTCCCATACAAACAGAAGATAAAGTTCGATAAACAATCAAGGATACTAAGGTCATGCTTGATAATAACATTTCACCTTCTCCTTATAAATGCCAGGTTTGATATTAATGGTAACAGGGTGCATACTATTTGCTGGAACTGTATTGACAACAGCTTGGACTGTAGTGAAATCTCCTTGACCTTCTTTCTTAGATACTGTGATCACACAGGTATTGCCATAGTTTGAAAGAATCCCCTTCAGTTTCTGAGATGAACTGATCTTCAATTCCATGTAATTCCTTGCCCTTCTGGTTCTGCTCTTCAACAAAAAAAACCCATCCCTTTCCTTATGCCTTTAAAATACGTCTGCGTGAATGATGGATGAAGAAAAAAAAATCCATTATGTGTTAGTGGGGAATTGACACGGTTTTATCGAGAAAAATCCAGTGACGGTAAATAGAGAAACAGAGAATAAGTGGCGGGAATGGAGCGGAGTGGAGGCTTATGTGAACAAGGTAGAAATTCAAATGTAACTTCAATAGAACTGTAGGGGAGTAAAGTGAGCCCGACAAAGTTTTAAATTTTATGGCTGTAGAATTTGTGCGGCGTGATCAAATCAATTACGTCCCCATAATTACAAGTGGAGTGTCAAAATATAGCCAACATGAGTTAAATCCAAAGGCTGATCATGAAGACGTTTGAAAATAAATGCAAAAGGTCGTGGAACGGTTATGGAAGTCTTCGTGGATTCGGACACGTCTGACAGGTGTGATGAAGTAAAGATGGGAGGCGTGTATTCAAGTTTTAGATGCCAACACACAGTTGTTTCCTAATTAGAACTCTCTTCCTTAGGCACGCCGAATTAAATCACAACCTGTTCATTAAAATTCGTTTTTCTACATGCTGCAAGCAAAAATGGGCTCCAAATAATTGAGGATATCTCCCAAACCACCACCAATTTCTTAAAACGGTTTTTGAATTATCTAATTGACCCTACTAGCGAAAAAACCAATGTTTTCGTTTTTTCAAATTCGTCTCCGTTTGGCCAAATCATGCTCTCAAAATTTGACATTTTTCTCTGTTTACGTTTTTCTGAGTTGATGTTTTCACTGTTCTGCATTTTATGAATTTATTACATTCGCCTTCCGGCTTTCATTTGCTATGTAATGGCTCTTGTATTTACCTGATACGGGAACAACTATTTTCTCTACTAGTTTATTAACAAAGAAACCAGAGAGGAAATGTTAAACGATGACGCCCAACCCACGGGTTGCTAAACAATTGCTATAGTAGTTGTTTTTAATTTATAATGGTACCTTGGATTTTTTAAACAACGATTTAATAACTTTGTTGAAGCTTGCAGCTTAGATCGTTTATATCGCAGGTTTTGGAGGCGGTGGAAATCTAAGTGGCAGCAATGTTTGTATTGAGCTCATTGATTTATTTTCAGATTGGGACAATGTCGAGGCCCCTTAATGGAGTTAACATGGATCTACAAATTTGCATTCACCTTCTTATTGTAACTTAATCGTTTAACATTCAAACCCTTGGTTTTTTTTCCACATATACAATGCATTTTATTTTTTTTTGTTAATAAAATTACATATGTTATATTTCCAAAAATTAAAAATATACATATATATTTTACTAAACAAAATAATAAAATTTATTATATTTTTCTTTAAATTGTTTTGTTAATAAAACTATATGTTATACTTTTAGAAATTAAAAATATACATATATATTTCATTAAACAAAACAATGATTTTATTTTATTTTATTTTATTTTT
>APFE030598669.1:0-12500 GCA_000404065.3 Pinus taeda
CAATGTGTTTTATATCATGAAAAGCGTAAGACATAGCCCGTTGAAAAGTTGCGCCGGCGTTCTTAAGGCCAAAAGGTAATTTGCAATAAGCAAATGTTCCCCATGGACAAATGAATGCCATTTTTGGTTGATTGGCAGGCAGAATATTGATTTGATTGTAGCCCGAAAAGCCATCCATAAAGGAGAAAATTTCACTGCCGGCACAATCATCAATAATTTGATCGATATAGGGTGTAGGGTAATTGTCCTTTGGACATGCTCGATTAATATCCCTATAGTCGATACAGATTCTTATTGTCCCTTGCTTTTATTCTCGAGAACAATATTCGATACCCAATCCGTTAACGGGATTGGATAAATGAAACCTGCTTTCAACAGTTTTTCAACTTCTGCTTTAATTGCAGCAGCTTTTCTTGGGTGAATCTGACGCAAATGTTGCTGAACAGGTTTAGCGTCCGGGTAGGTTTTAATTTCATGAATTACGATTGCTGGATCAATTCCTGGCATCTCCTCATAAGACCAGGCAAACACGTCGCGGAATTCTTGAAATAGGTCCTTGTATGTTTTAATCTCATCGTCTGTACAAGAGGCACCTATATGAACGTTTTCAATAATTCCAGGCTTCATCGAAATGTCAAGGGGAATAGTTTTAGAAATATTTCCCAAATTTAACTCAGAATCAGGATGTTTCATTGGATTCTGAGTGTCCTTAACATATTTAGTTGTAAAGATTGATGAAAAATCGTTTTCAAAACGATCGCTCTCAGGTAAAAACGAAGATCTGTCATGTAGATCTTCCCATGGTAACTCATCAACACATAGCATTTCACGAATTTGCTCATCTGATTGAACAAGTTCGGAAAACGTTTTTAATTCTGAGGTTGATGTTGAAAACGACTCTTCATGGACTTCGTTCATTAAGTCGATTTGGGTTGATGTTGGGTCGGAAAACGACTGCATGGTCTGATATGCAAATTCATACGGACTCAAAGGCATAAGAGTACCAAATGAGTCTATCTCAGTTTCAGAAGGGATGATTCAAGGATCATCATTAACGATGGTTCCTGACGAAATCATATGAATTGTTGCAGTAGAAGATGATGCGTTGATAGGAGGGAAAGGAAAAGTGCCCAGTAAACCAGAATCTTTAACTAACCCTACGCCAACATCCTTATAAGGGATCGTCGCTTTGCCAACATGCTGAATGCTCTCAGTTGAGGCTGGGTCGGATGAAAAGTATGACAACTGGTCTATAGTTACGATCTTTCCATTATGAGGGAACTTGATAAGCCGAAAGACCGATGAGCAACAAATGTCATAGCGTAAGACCAACTACGACCCAAGAGAAGGTTGTATTCTAGAGGGGCATCAACCACCTCCACATCTAGATTAACGGTTTTTCCTTCAACCCCTATAGGTAGATCCTGTAAAATGTTGAAAGGATGAAACCCACGGCCATCAAAGGCCTTAAGAATTGTTGGGGATTGATTGTGAAGGAGAACCAAGCGATCTCCAACACTGTATCGACATAATGCACGTGGAGGCTCCCTCGTCAATCACAATCCTATGAACAGGTCTGTTTTTTATTGTCACTGGAATCTGGACAGCCATTTGATGGGGGAGACGTGGTGCACTATTTTCTAGATCGAAGATTATAAGGTTCGGGTCCTGAGCGTCAACAGCTCCTATAGCCGACAAAAGTAATTTACGTTGTGCTGGACATGATCGCAGCACTTCCAAAGATGACATTGCTGAGGGTGAAACAGCTAAATCCTCAACAATGTTGTAATTCTGAGCCGCTCTTGCGTGTGGATTGAAAGCAGACTTTCGAAGTACACCCTTTGTGGGTGGTTTGATTACTAAGTTCGGGTTAGGTTTCTCGATCTGTAGTGGATCGGAATCGAGAGCTGAGGTTGATGGATTTGCATGAGAAGATTTTGCTTCCTTTCCATCAACAGGACTTTTACTGCCATAATCTTGCGATCGAGTCGCAATCCTTACATGAGACATCATCAATATGGGTTCTTCATTGGCACTGGAGGATGAACCTATCATCACTTACTATCTTGAGGCTGGAAAGGATCCTTCAAGACAACAGGAGTTTGGGAATCTTTGACAATTTTTGCAACTTCCGCCCGATGAGGGCAGTCTCTCGTATAATGGTCTTCATCGCAGATGAGACACGGATAATGAGGTTTGTGTTTTTTATCAGTGGGGTCCGTTTTTTTGGGTTTCTCTTTTGAATTTTTCTCTTTATTCTTCTTCTTCCCTTTCTTCTTACCACCGGTTTTTTGTTTAGCTGTAGAAGATTCTACAATGTGAATATCGGCGGAAAGTTTCGCGAAAGATTCTCCTGTCGGGGAATCTGGCAAGGTTATTATAGGAGAAGAATTCTTAGAAGACTTCTTCTTACTTTTAGTATTTACCATGCCAATCATACCATCAGCGGCATGAGACCCTGAAGGAGCAACAACGATTTGATTTTGGTTAGGTAGGTCAAGGATCTTCTCGTGTAACGTACCCGACTGAGTATAAACTAAGTCAAGGTACTATGCTTGAGAAATGACTTGCTCTTCAGTAACTACTCCGGCTTTAGCTACATCTTCAGTGATCTTAGGAAATAAAGATTTTACAAACCACTCAGCTAAGATCTGATCCAGGATATAAACCATCACTAAACGACGTCGACGTCTCCATTCATGGATATGATCTGAAATGAAAGTGGACGTCGACTGCTTTAATGAAGTTAATAGCTCCGTGCCATTGTCATATCTGACCGACAACTGAAAACGAGTTAAAAAAGAGGTAGCTAACTGACTAAAATCATAAAAAGTGGCTCGCAGTAATTCGATATACCATTTGGCCGCAAGACCAATTAGAGTGCGTTGAAAAATATGTAAGCGAATAGAATCATCTGAAATGGAGTTGGATGCACACCAGAGATGATAAGTCATCACCTGGTTCGACGGGTCCTCTCCTGGTTTCCCTTCGAATTTCGGAATATCACTGGGCAACTTATGCGGCATTGGCGGCCAATACGAAAGATAGTTGATTGGATCATTCGTAAGGCGCGTCAAGTCAGGTAAGTCCAAAGTTGCGATGAATGGTAACTGACGATTAGGGTCCCTGAAACTTGGGTCTGCAAACCAGCCCCAGGAGGAGGATTCAGATTAACTAGGAATGGGAATTGCATTTGGGATATTTTGACCTCCTGGAAAACCAGGATTAACCGAACCATACTGGGGTTGCTGAGGTTGATGATATGTATACCCAGGGTACGGTTGATACTGATAGGTTGGTTGCTGCAGAGCAGGACCGTATGGATATTGTCCTTGGTACAGAGGTTGATTAAACTGAGGTTGAGAGGTGAAAACCATACTTCCTACAGGCATCTGAACTGAAGTCTGGACCGTAGATCCAGACTGAGGTAAAGAGGTCTGAGGGGTAGATACTGGAACAGTAGACACCGGAGCTGCCGATACTCCAGAAGAAGGTGGGGTAGATGGAGTAGATGTTGCAGTAGTTGCAGCAGACGTTTGAGGCGGAGTACAAGGTGTACTAGGCCTAGACTGAGAAACTACAGAAGGTGTAGAAGTTTGAACAGTGGACTGGACGGGTTGCTGAGATGGACCAGCAACCAAAGGTTGTCCAGGTTGAGATGACGACTTCACATTCGGTTGCAAGACCTGCTGAGATTGAGATGGATCCCACAACAAATTCGTTCCGGGGTATGGACCTTGAGGATATTGAGGACTATAACCGAGTTGAGGGTAGGGTTGATAATATGATTGATCAGAAGGCGGTTGGTAACCTTGAGATGGGTACTCACCTTGGGGTTGATAACCCTGAGGCATGTACTGATACTGGGGTTGACCTTGAGGTACATACTGATATTGAGGTTGATTTTGGGGTGCATATTGATATTGAGGTTGACCTTGGCGTACATATTGATACTGAGGTTGGCCTTGGGGTACATATTGAGTCTAGGGTTGACCTTGAGGAACGTACTGTCCCGTAGGTATGTACTGTCCTTGAGGTTGTCCCCTGGGCGCAAACTGAGTACCTTGAGGTTGCACCCCAGGCAGATACCGGGTACCCTGAGGTTGCCCCCTAGGCACATATTGAGTACCTTGAGGTTGCCCCCCAGGCGGTAACTGGCCACCTTGAGGTTGACCTGACATCATAAGAACTTCTTCTGCACTCAACGGTTTAGTACCACTACTTCCAGTTAACAACTTTTGTTCGATAGGACGAGGAGATGCTCCCGAAAAAGTACTAGAGATGGACTGATACCCAACGGGAATAGAAGGACCGCCGTACAAATAGGCTTCCGGAGATTGGGAATACATGGATGACGGACTAAACATATTCAATGCAGGATAATGATCTCTAGGTGCAGGGTGATAAAAAATACGAGGTGGTGAAAAACTAAGTCGCGGATTTTCCAAAAGATTGGTCAGTGAACAGTACCAAGCAATGCTCCTAGGTGGACTATAAAAAATCGATTCACGCTCCCTAAGCTCTAAGATAGTTCGATTTTTTGGAAAAGGAAAGCTTTCTTCGATATCCGAAATAGCAAGCTCTTCAATTGCTATGAGTCCAGCAGGAAGATCTTGGGTAATTACGGTTTCTACCCTAAGAGAACTAGGACCACTAGGAGTCGGAGAAACAAAATCTGATACGAGAGTAGCCACAACTCCAGATTCGGGTTCAGATATTTCAGGTTCTTCACCTATATCACTAGTGAGATGCAATACTACCAATAACTTCTGAAATTACTAACGGTTGAGAATCAGAATATTCTACCAAAGAAGGTTCTTCTTCTTGAGGTGACCCACTTCTATTGCTACTTGGAGATACAAGGACTTTCAAGCCTTCAAGCTGGCTCAGTATGTCTTCTAGGAGGTTGACCCTGAAGTCTACGGGACGTCCTCAGTAACTCAGCCACATTAACAAACTCAGGGGATTGGCCTCGAAGTCTACGGGAATGCCTCGGTAATTCAGCCACAGTTAAAAGCTTTTAACTACTTCACACGCAAACAAAGTAAAATCTCAATGAAAGCCACCTAAAGTCTCTAAATAACCAAACAAATTGAAACACACGCCTAAATAATCTAAGAGATCAAACACACACAAACAATAAATTTCCGGACCGAAAACACTAGTTGGTGATGAAATCCAACATCGCAGAGTTCGATACAGAAATAGCGGTTGGAACAGTTACCTCGGCAACCTGCTTAATGAATAGACCGGCACAAGTTTCTCCACTTAACCGTCTTGAGTGAAGAGAACCCCCCAGAAAATCCAAGTGAGTCTAGCCAACGTCTGCTCCAAGTACAGTGGGATCTTCCCGCCACCATCACCTTAGGAAGAATCCTAGAGAATATGGTCACCAAGGTTACCAACAGAAAAAAATATACCTGGGGGAACAGTATACGATCCGATACGCACGCAAGGGCAGAGTAGCAAGCTCAATCCCCTTGAAGGCTCCTCGACATAATCCGTTACCAACAAGTGACCCCAGGCTCCTCGACAATGGTTAATCTGAGGTTTACCATTTGTAATACATGAATATCTGGCATCGTTCCCAATGAGGAAGGATTGATTCCCACACTGGTTCAGACACGATCTCATGCTTCTCCTTTAAGAGGAGCTTTCCCAGAGCATAGATGCAACAATTGTATTTCTCTCCTACCGCAAGATACAGCTACTAGTTTGTTTTACTATCTTGGAGAGTTAATTACTCCCTACTCTAAGATACTAGCCTAAGCTATGTTGGTGTATTAGAGCCCTAGAAACAAAAAATTTGCTAGATTGATTTTACTTTAAGCGTGATTTTTATTGGCTTTTGATGAAGTCAAGAGGTGATGGAGATGAAACTTGTGGTGTAAAGACTCGACTCAAAATCACTACAAAAATGTACTTAAGATGATTAAAAAATCTTTTCTCTTCAATGAAGTTCTAGCTAGGAAAGAGATGGAGAATGCAAATACTTGAAAACACAAATATTTCTTAACAAACAAATCAAAAGAAGAGTATTTGTTCCAATGCACTCAAAACGAGACAACTAGTTATTTTCACAAGAATTCCCTTTTTCATTCGAACACTCAAATGCTACCAAGAGAAACTTCTTCAAAATAGATCTTTCATATTTTAAAAAACATTCAAAATTATAACTAAAACAAATCTTTGAGAAAACTATGAATAAAGCAAACTTAAGATCTACAAACTATGAAAACCTATTTGAAGTAAAAGCTCACAAAATGTCTTTTCGAGGATGTTTTACTTGGCTATAAGCAAACCAAGGACCAATTTGTCCAGAATCACAAATAAGTCAAGAACAACCAATTTTGTTTTCTTTTTGAAAATGAAAATCCAAACTTTCAATCACAAGCTTTTCGAAGTTTTGTAAAGAGAAAACTCAAAGCGGATTCCTCAACAAGGGGAGATTTCATAAATGGTCAGACTCATAAGAAGGCTAATAGACACTAAGGTGATCTGAAGTCCCTACAGCTTCTAAGCTCAGAGCCACTACACAACCAAATCGAAAAACAAACCCAACAAGCAAAACTCCTAGGAATTTCACCTAAAACCCTAATGCTAATGAAATTAAACCAAGGAAAGATTTCAACTGGTCACATGCAGGTATGGGTAGAGGATAACCACTACAAAAACAAGATAAAACTAATTTAAAGAGTAAAACTCAAAATTTCAAAATTTTAGCAGGGTACGCAGGTTCAGAGTTTACACAGGTGCGGGTACACTCTGTGCACAAAGTAAAAGAGCGTAAAGGTACGCACTGTGATACACATGCAGACTGCGGACTTCGACTAAAGTAATGAAAAATAAAAAACAAACCTAAATCCACTAAGTCTACCCAAAGTCACACACAACAAGCCAAAAACAGAAACAAAAAGTCAAGTTTCTCAAGTCAAAGAAAAACGAGGAAAACAATCAAGTCCCCAGTGGAGTCGCCATTTTGTCACGCGGAATGAGTCGATCTTGCGGACAAGACAGACCTTCCTAGAATCTAATGAAGACCTAATGACAAGCAAACCAACCAGACACTATCTTTCTCTAAATGTGCTTTATAAATAATGGAAAACAAATGTGTTTAAGGCCTACCTAATGTCCAACGCAAGTTTGGGGATGCCTTTGCTCCTGATCCAAGTAAGTTCCTTTGTCGCAAACCTGCAAACACAAACAAGGTAAACGATTAAATAGCACCTGAATAACCAGTATTATAAAACATATCTGACATGAAAGTCAAGCAGTCCATGAAACAAATAACATAAGATACTTGTTGAGAAAAATGAGCTTGATTGTATTAATTCGAAAGAAGAAGAACTTTACAACCTTTGCCTTGACGCTATACAAGCTCCTCCCAGGGTCCAACAAGAAGTCTCCTCTACTTTGACAAGCTTCACTCACTCCCCAATGAAACCAAAAAGGTATGTGATCTCTCCTCTTAATCTCAAATAGGAAGTCTTGATTTCACTAGCATTTACCCTCAAAAGTTCCACTTCTAACCTCCCCAGCCACTAACCCAATGCCTCAATTTATACTGCAATAGAGGGTAGTTACCAGGTCCTCCTTCAAAGGGATAGAATCCTCCTTCAAAGGGATAGCTCCTCCTAACAATGGATTAGCTCCTTCTCTTTTGGGATGCATGAACCACTTTGGAGCGAACAATCCACGTCAAAATTCCTTCTAGAAAACTCTAGAATTAACCCAAAGTGAGTTTTTTAAGATAAAAATTGCGCCTTTTGACTTTCACAGGGGTACGCACCCTCCCCTTTATGTACAGAGCATATAAGTACGCAGATATCCTGAACAAAAGGTGCGGGCCCGCAGACAAAAGTGAGAGAATGTGCGGAACCAAAGTTACATTGCTTTTTTTTTTGCCTTTCTCTCATTTCTAAAGCTTCTTTTGAAGAGATGAGGTTTGAGACTTGCTTAGGAAGCTAGTATAGGTGGTGATAGACCCATACCGACTGCAAATAATCAAGGTGACGATATTTTTGTGTAACAATGGTACACAAATCATTAAATTTTAAATGTGTCAAATTTTATAAAATATGTACTACCAAGGCAAGGTGATTTAAAATTTTATGTAAATATATACTACCAGGCAAGGTGGATAGTCACGATAAGGGCTTACTGGCTATAAACTTCAAAAAATCATGGTTCTAATTTACATTTATTATTTTTATCATTTCTTATACTTTAATTTCAAAAGATAAAATAACATATGACATTCCAAATGAAAGAAATACGAGCGAACCGTGATGAAGAATAAATTGGTGCCATCCCTTTGGAATTTGTTGCATTTGTCTTAGCATAACCATTAATGGACTTTCTTATGCTAAAATATGATTCACTACCGCTCAAACAATGATATCGAGAAATCAACTTGGCTTACTATCACACTCCACATACTTAGCACCTGACAATTATACATAGTAAAAAAGGCGAGAGAAACACCTCCACACTTATGGGAAAGTGTGGTGTAATGTCAATCGGCACTATATTTCTTAGGGACATGTAAGGAAACCTCCTTTACATTAAGTATTTTCATTTGTATCATCCAAGAATTTTTCATTTATGTAATGGACAAGAGGCTAATTTTAAAGTCATTGATGCATGTCCTTTAAGGCACCTGACAATTATACTCAACAAGCAAGGTGAAAAAAACACCTCTACACTTATGAGCAAGTCCGACGTAATGTAAATCACCACTAAATTTCTCACGGATATGTAAGGCAACCCCCTTTACATTACATAAATGAAAAATTCATGGATGATACAAATGACAAGGCCTCCTTTCTATATATAGGACTCTAAGGGGTCACAATATAATCAGAGCCTCCATAAAAATAATAATGTAAGGGGACAACAACAAAAAATAATGGGGCTACACTAACAATAACAATAAGGGTCTACACTAGTAGAATATCAACCTAACATGCCCCTCTCCTTCAAAAAAATGTTGTCCTCAATTCTTGAGTAGTTTTGGATGCTTCTGTTTGAAATTCTCATCCTCCCATGTGGAATCTTCAGTGGGTAAGTTCTTTCACTTGATGAGATACTATGAAATTGATCTATTCCATACTTGTCACGTTCTTTTTCCTGTGACTACTTTAAGTTCTAGTATGATTTTTCCTTCCTCGTCATCAAGAAGCTCAATTTTGTATGTCATAGTACCAATATTTTGCAACACATTCTAAGGACCATCGTGCTTTGCTGATAATTTATTATCCTTCTTATCTTGTTTGAGGGACATTTGTTTGTATAATTATAGCCGCAAAAATACCTAGTCGCATACATCAAAACTTTTTGCACTACGATGCTGATATGCCCGTTGTTTCATTTGATTCTCCGCCAAAGTGAGGCTATGCTTTAAGAGTTATAGAACTTTTTCTTCATGCTCGATGTGATATTCCACTACTTGAACCTTAGAACTTTCTCTTAAAGATGATGTGATCGGCAGCATATTATATCCATAAAGTGCCATAAATGGGGTCATTTTTGTTGCAGCATGGAAGGAAGTGTTATACCACCTTTCAACGAGAGGTGACCAGTTGACCCATTGTGTTTCTTTATCATATACAAAGCAACAAATATATCCTTCAAAACATTTGTTCACTATCTCAATTTTCCCATTAGATTGAGGATGATAAGATGAGTTATGAACTTATTGAGTACTCAAACAAGAAAATAATTCTATCCAAAAATTTCCAGTAAAAATGGGATCTCTCTCGCTTACAATAATATTTTGGTTTCCATGCAGCTTTTGAATTATTTCCATAAATGCAGTAGCAATTGTATTGGCTTTACATGGATGAGATAATGCACAAAAAAGCACACAATTTGTAAGTTCATCAACTACCGCCATGATGACACTCTTTCATTTGAACTTGGGTAAACCTGTGATAAAATACATTGAAACCTCCTCCCAACATTGACTTGAAAAGGATAAAGGTTGTAACAAACTCGGGGTCTTAATTGTCTAAACTTTATTTTGTTGGAAAATAAAACTTTCCACCACAAACTTTTGAATATCACATTTAAGGGCCTCCAAAAAAAATTCCTTCTTTACCCTATGGTAAGTTTTTAAAAATCTCCAGTTCCCTCCTAATGGAGAGGTGTGAAATTCCAAAATAATAATTTTTTTGAGCTTGGAATTATAACAAAGATATAAGCGATCTTTGTACCAGAATGAATCATTTTTTCAGCTAAATGTATCAAATGTATTGGGACCTTGTTGTAACTTTTGAATGAGCATCCACACTTCTTCGTCATTCTTCCATTCATACCTTGCTTAAGTTATCCAATCTAGTTGGATAATATAAATGACATAACACAATCCTTCCACATCCTCAACCTTCCTTGAGAGTGCATCTGCAACAACATTTTTCTTCCCTTTTTTGTAGATGATTTCAAAGTCATAACCCAATGACTTTGTGACCCATTTTTGCTACTCTTCTGAAGATAATATTTGTTCCAAAAATTATTTAAGACTATCATGATCTGTTTTTACCTTGAATTTTCTTTCCATTAGGTAAGGTTACCATTGCTTTAGTGCATGTAGTATTTCCAACATTTCCTTATCATAAATAAGTTTATGTAAATAGTTTCCTTTGATTGGATGACTTTCAAAAGCAATGGGTCTTCATTCTAGAATTAAAACAACACTAATTCCGTTTCCTGAGGCATCACATTCTACAATAAATGTATTTTTGAAGTCTAGCATAGCTAAGAAATGTACTTGGCATTAGGTCAATTTACTAAGTAAACTAGCACAGGTGTTTTACTTGTCAATCCGTTTTTGTAGACTTTGAAGCACGTCCAAAGTGTATGGATTTCAGGTAAAATTAATTTTGGAAGGAAAGCCTAAAAGGTTAAGGGAAATACATATTAAAAATAAGTTCTAAGTTTAAATAAACTAAAAATTATTTGATTCAAGATGTAGTAAGCGAAGGAAGAGGCTCCTAACTTAGGAGGTCCTAGTTGTCCTTCCCCATAGTATTGTCCTCAAGAAGAGAAATTAAAGATCAACAGTTTGTGATGTGTAGAAAGCAAGAAACGAGGTTCCTAACTTAGGAGGTCTTGGTTGTCCTTCCTCACAATTCTACTCTAATAATATTAACATTGCATCAAATGATAAATTGGAATTCAAGAAACAATTCAAGAAATGAAAAAGGATGATTTTTAGTTGTGATTCATAATTTGATAGAAAGAGAATTTAACTTAAATCCTTTGTTGTCCTTTCGTATGAAAAATATATTTTAAACCAAAATCAGCCAAAAATCATATATAAATCATAACAAATCTAAATAACTAAATCATAAAACTGAAACAAGAAATACTGAATCAAAACTATGCTAATTTACACAAAATTTAACCAAAGTGTACTTAGTTTGGTATAGGGGCCCTCCAACCTTGCCTTGTACACCTAAAGAACTCTTCAACTACATATAACTTAATAAAACATCCACAGCATGAACAACAAATAGAACGGTAGAAATTATTCTTCAAATTATCTCAAAGGTCTCCAATAATCTTAACACAAAATTACACTCCTTTGAATGATCCATAAACTTTGTTTAAATATGAAAATCATAAAAAAGCTTTGCTATAATGGCTCTAACAACCTTAACAATGCTAATTCATCCATACAGGTCAAACTCGTCAAGTATGGTTCTCAAAATCAAGAAAAATCCGACAAAATAATAAATCTGCTCCTTTTTACTAGGAATTCCTGAATGACAAGTCAAGTTTGACTAGTGTTGACTAGACCTATTTTTTCTCAGTTTAATTGAACCAATAGGTGTTTCATCACTTGTGGTTCCCAAGCTTTCCAAATATGCACTTAGATCTTACCCAGGTGTCCTGCACATATGATTTCCATGAAGCTATTACGAGAATTTTTAATGTAGTCCAAATTTACTCTTAAAACCAAATTTTTACAAAAAATTCCAAAAATTGAAAATCTTAATTTAGTTACGTGAATAGGAAAAAAGGAATAAAATGAGGCATATAGAGGTGAAATAGGATGGAATATGGTGGTAAATAAATGGATTTAGAATAGAAAAAGATGACCAACATTGAGGGCCAATATTGTTGTGCAGCCTAAAGGATAATGTCAATAACCTCATGTTTCTCTTCTTTGTAGATGGGAGTCTTCACTTTTTGTTTCTCATATTTGTACTACCATAAATTTTTCTCCTTCAGCCATCCATAGGCTTGTATGGAGATGAAGATATTCTGAGTCTCAAGATTTTTAATTTTCTTGCTCAATTTCTTGTTCTCCTTGATTATCCTGTTGTTATTTTCTTTATACATTTCTTTTTCTCGTTTTTCAAATTTATCTCCATGATCTTGTTGTCTTCTAGCTCACTTTTCAGCTCTGCTATTTTATTAAGATATACTTCACTGCGTTATAGCCTAAATCTACCTCAGGCTGAGAAAGGCAAGTCTAGGGTAACATCAAACCATGT
>APFE030598669.1:17500-34107 GCA_000404065.3 Pinus taeda
TCCAAGATGATTTATAAAACAATCATTATCAGGTCTATGACAACTGGGATAAGAAATAAAATGTTTTGGATCAGCAACTTGTTCTTCTTCAATCAGCGAGCCATAGGCTTGAACATTATACTCATTCCTTACGGTGATCCTTTGCATCACCTCTTCCACTGCACTTACCAAAATGTCGAGTTTTACCTCTAAAGATGTCGATTCCTTTGGATCTATGTTCTTCATTTCTTCTTCCTTCAACTTTGCCCTTCTGATCAACAGATTAGCCTCTACATCTACTACACTATTCTGCATCTCTTCCAGTGTTGCCAAGATTCCTTTCCCTCAGTTTAAATTCCATTTCCAGATCAAAGGCTTTCGGGTAGTGCAAGAGAGCGGATCCAGGAGGAGGTCTTATATTAACCAGAATCGAAAAATAGACTTGATTAAATCTAGCAGAAAACTGTTGTACTGTCTCCCCTCGCTATCTTTTCAATTGGTTATACTCTTCTAGAATCAAGAAAGGGTTTTGTCTGACCACCCACTTGTAGAGGAAAACTTTGACAAACTACTAGTAATCTGAGATGCTCACATCAAGTAGGGTCTTGAACCAACTCTTGACTTTGCCTTGCAAAGAAAGAGGAAAATTCCTTATACTGACCTCCTCTTCATCAACTAAGCTTTCCATATTGTCCTTTCATGTTTTTGCTGGTTGGGTTCATCCTTTAGTGGAGTCCTTGGATCTGATCTTGAAACTGATTTGGAGTCGCCGGGTGAATGATTTCAGCCTTCCCATGTCTGATCATTGTCCACCATCAACAATCAGATCTGAACTTGATTACATTTTGCTGAGGAACATAAAACTATGTTCCCCAGTATGGTCGCCACTATGTTATAGCGTAAATTTACCTCAGGTTGAGAAAGGCAGGTCTAGGGTAACATCAAACCGCACTTAACCTGGTAGCTAGCCCTACCAGGTTAGGAGAGGGCTCTCTCCTCGTCAATATCAAAGAAAATATGGCAAGTAAGGCTTGAGATGACTGATATGAATACTAATTTTAGGGTAGGTATATGCTCAAAGGAATTTGATTGATTTTAATGGTTGGTGGCTGGATCAAATGAGGAATGCAGCTTTGGGTCCCGGAAATCAACTCAGATTTGTAGAGGTTTTTGTGAGGTGAGGTAGGAAAGTTTTTTAACACTTTGAAATGAATGTGATGGTGGGTCTAAAGATTGTTGAGGATTTGGAGAGGGCATGCAAGTTTCATGCGTCCTCTTCAAACAACATAAAACATTTGAAACTAAATGAAACCCCAAGGCAGAGCACTGAACATCAATGGATTCCACTCTTTAATCTTGATTCATTGAGTTATGTAGAAAAGATAGATGATGGCACATATACACATAAGAGAAAACTAAATTACAAAGGAGAAAATAATGCTAATACACATTACCACAAGAATCCCACAAAATGCTGCAAAACCCTGGTTCATTTCCTTGCCAAACTACAGAAGTGATTTACGATAGTGCTCAATGCATCCACAAGAGTCCAACCTTTACAAATGAGTAAGAAAGTACATAATATAGGCTTCAAACCACCTATGCTAGCCATCAAGGGTCGAATACATGAGTCAAGGCGCTGTTTTGACAACATCTAAATTAGGAACTAGAAAATAGGGAGTGGAATAACTTGCCTCTAAAACTATGGAAACTAATTCATTCAACCTCAAATCACCTCTAACTGATGTATCTACCCCCTCAATTCATTTTTCATCATATTTACATCATTAACCATTACAAGTTTACTAAGGAGAAGAGAAAAAGTCAACTGACAATCAAACTGGGCAAAAATCTGAGTTTTTAGGCAAAATTGGCAAAAACTTGCCTGATTCGCAGTGCCCTGAGCCTGATGCACAGTGCCACTTCAAGGCTACTTTTGGAGGCCTTCCGCTCATCTGAATCAAGATCAAGATAGCTTGTTGGAAAGAATTGCCTGTCTAGTTTCTAGAATACTTTGAATTTGCTGATTCAGAGGTCATTTTCCCCCTCAAAAGTGGATTCTCCCAAGTCTGGTTCCTGTGTGTCCAAAAAGTGGCAGAGAGGGCACTTTTTGAGTGTTTTTTTCCCTTTTGGTGGCCAAGATCTCCTCCAAAATTGATGAAAATTTCTTGGTTTGCTTATTTTTTGATGCTGAATCCAAATCTACAAGCCATTTGTCAAGAGGATGCCACCGGCACTGCGCATCAGCCGAAATTTTTTGTGTTTCTATTTTTAAAATCTAGAAAATGACAAAATTGTCTCAAAATTTGCCCAATTTTGGCTCAAAGCTGCATCATGGGTTACTTTGTTGGGCTAAAATGACATCAGCCAAAATGTTGAGATTTTCATCCTTCTTTTTACCTTTTGTTCCATTTTCCCTCGGCATCCCGAATTGTTGTGGCCTCTGCAATGCTAGTGCATGAAAGAGTGAAGTTTATCCCAGTAAGATGTACCATATTGTTATCCATGTTTATCACAAACTGCCTTGCTAACTCATGGTGAAATTTGACCCTCTCAACCATTTCACAAAACTCTAAATAGGACTAATATCTGAAGCATGTGGTGGCAAGAGGGCAAGGAAGGAGTTCAATCATGCTAATAGGTTCCTCCCTAATAATGTTTCCACCCTTGTGAGGTCTCCTGGGCTATACATTTCTTTCCCTTGAGCTATCACTAAGTGTTTCTTCTTCAAAATTGGATTCACTGCTTCTTTCCAACTTGTTTGTCATAGGGATGTGGTGTGATGATGATATGGTGGAAAATGATAATGGGTGAGGACAAGGAAGATGAGTATGAAGAGATTTTGCAAATGTGGAATGGAGTAGGGGAATGAAGGGATAGGTTTAGGAAATTAGGATTTTGACTTATGAGGGACTTAGGGTTTGATGAAGGGAGTGAATTTTTTTAGGGGAATGGGAAAGTGAAAATGGAATTAAGGGGTTGATTTAAGGCAATGAAGTGTGGAAAGGGGGAAAAAGATGTTGGTTTTGTTATGGATTGAAAGTTTTTCAATGAGATGAAAATATATGAAGACAAGCTAAGGTTTGATTTTCAAGATGCAAAACTCATGAACAAAACATGAAGAAGACTAATTTCAGCTCAAGATCGATGAAAACTTACTTGTAGGAGTGAAATGCAACATTTGGGAGAATTTGGGATAAATTTGAGTGATTTTGGAAACACCCTGGCCAATACGCAGCGCACTGAGCCCAATGCGTAGTGCCTGCCTGATGCGCAGTGCCTGTGTAATTTAACACTAGCAAAAACTGTCTGATGTGTAGTGCCAACCCTCTGATGCACAACGCCTCCTTGATGTGAAACACCTTTTTGAAGATGACTTTTCAAGGCTTTCTCGATGTCCAAATTGGGTGCGTGATATATGGTTGGAAATATTATCGAGTCTACTTTCTAGAACATCTTCAATTTTTCAATTTGGAGTTTATTTTCCCTGCCAAAAGTCAAATCTCCCAAGACTAGTCAAAATTTGGAGAATGAGGTTGCCTAAATGCAGAGTGCTTTTGCAATCAACTTTTGAAGGTCTTCCTCAACTCCAAATTGAGATCATGATAGCTCATTGGAAATATCTCTTTGTCCAGATATCATTTGACTCATCAAGAAAGTCATTTGAACATCCCAGCTAGGTGAAATAGTGATTTTCCCAAGGTCTCTCTAGAAGTGCATCAATCCTCCTGAGGCCAATGATGTTTTTGACATTTCTCCCAATCCATGAAACCTGTGTAAACACTGAAAGAGGTTTTTCTTCTTGGGTCAATGATGAAAAAAAAACTCTCTAATTTTTATCAAATTCATCTTTTCTTGCTCAGAAACATAGTTTGAAGAAAACCTGTCCCAATATGTAGAATAGGGGATTTATAGAAATGAAGGGAAATGAATGCGATGAGGGGCTTCTAAATTCTTGGTAAAATTTTGGGAAGTAGGGATGGATGTTAGGAAGTAGGGGAAGTGGAATTTCAAAGATTTAGTGAGGGGAAGGGGTCTAAAAGGTCAAATCATAGGCCTAGCCTAGAAAATTGTCAAATTGTAGCAATAAACTAGTGTTTGTGGGAAAATGACGAATTTGAGGGATATCAGTGATGGGAATTGTTTAAGAAGGTATATTAAGGATAGGGCAAGGGGTATGAACATCAAGACACAAGTCTTGTTGATAATTTGACCATCCAAGAAAAATTACCTTCAAAACCCTAGGAGAGGGAAATGAGGCTTACCCAAGTACAACTGAAGCACGAACAAGGTGTAAAATGACCCATTGGAACCTGAAATGGTGATGAAAACTCTTTGAATGATGGTACACTAAGCTGAATGGTGACATGGACCAATATTTGGAAGACTTTGGGAGGGGTGAAAACAACCCTAGACCTAACACCTAGTGACCAAATTTTACTTGAAGATTCAATAAATGACAAAATTTGACTTTGACACCCTCAAGTCACTTTGTAAGAGCATGTTTGATCATTGATGGAAGTCTTCACAGACTGAAACTAACACACTGTGTAGTTCTTTAGATTCTTCCTTGGTCTCTTTGGCATATGAGTGAGATGAGGTGGCTCGTACCCAAGCATCCTCAAAATAGGAGTCTTTCTCTATGGGCTCTTCCTGGAATTCCTCCTCCAATCTTTGTATAATATAATCAATCTGCTTTGATGTTTGTGGAGGCTCAATTTTAATAATTTCAATTTATGGATATTTTCCTTTGTTGCTTGGTTCCTCTTGTGATTTTATTCTAGGCCTCATAGGAATGAACAGAAAGGATTAATCTTTTTCAATCATAATATCATATTTCTTCTTCTTTGATCTTTTCTTAGGATAGAAAGGAGAATGTGTGATACTTCTTGTTACATGCTACTAGTCAAACTTCTCCTCATTCCTTGATGTTTGTTCTTCAAAATGATGTTTAACCAAAAACTCCTTCTAAAGCAACCCCTTATTCATTATCTGATACTCAACAAGCATCTTGATTAGCCCATGATGATAGATGTTGGCTTCCTTGGCTTCTATTTTTTTCTTAACATTCTCTATCATTTTGGTTAGGATTTTTGAAAATAATTAGTGTAAGTTGATTTTACAATATCCCTTCATATTTTGAAGCAATTTGATATGATAGAGGTATTCCACATTGTACCGATTATCATAAGTGAAGTAATTCTAGATAATCAAAACCAACTCTGACCATGGATCTCTTAGCCAATCTCTTGGAATCCCTCTTTTCCTGTCAAAGGACCCCTTCCTTTGTTTCTCCGGGAAAAAATTCCATCCCTTCTCCTTAAAATACAGACCCTTGTGATACCCTTCTCATATCAAAGGAATCTACAATTCTTGAGAAAGAAAGGTTGAGGTGAATGATAGAAAGTTCACCAACTTTGGTTTGTTCATGTTCAAAATTCTCTATGAACAACTGCGCAATTTTATCGTTATGACCATTGAACTTTTTAAGAAAATATAGTAGCCTTGTATGGTATAGTTTCTCTATTGTATCCTTACTCCAGTTCTCCCTCTTGAAGTATTTAGGTTTAGTTTTGGTTTCCATTTTCATCTGATCTGTGTACCAATTAATATGGCCTTGTTTAGTAAATAACCTTGTCATGAATATAACAAGATATATATATATATATATATATATTTGACTTCTCATTCATGCAATCTTTGGATAAAAATCATGGTGAATGTACTTACCAGACCTCTGTAGCTTTGAAAAAAAATAATGATATTAATTCTTCTGCCTTTAGGTCTTCAATTTCTCTATCTCCTACTGCAAATGGTATTAAAAAAAAAAAAACCATGTTTTTAAAATTGTGTTAAAAAACTCTCACTGTGTGAAAAACTGTGTAAAAACATCTCCACTGCAAAAATCTCTCACTGTTTGCAAAATTGTGTTTAAAAATCCTCTTTCTTCGCAAAATTGCCTATAAAAATTAATGAAAAACCTCCTCTGTTTGCAAAATTTCATACAAAACTACTCACTATGTATACAAAAGGATGCTCAATGTGTTTTTTATGTGCAAAATTTGGCAAACCGTGTTTAAAAATGTATGAGGAAATCATTTCTAGAATGATACATGAGATGCAAATGACTGTTGAAACCTTGTAGAGATTATCTTTTTAAGATTTGTTTGCTCCTGTGTAAACATACATTCCTAGTTAAATTCTCTATCTCCAGCAATTCGAAAAATTATTGGTCTACAGGTGGCAGAGCCTTCTTAGGGTTATAGAGAATTGCTAAACAAGGACTGAATTCGTGTCTCTCTCTTAGTAACACATTTAAATAACAACTTAAGCTTAACCAGTTTTTAGAGAATAACACAATCTTAGAAATCTTTTAACTATTGAGAAAACCAAGAGATCTACTCTGACATGATTATTGTGCAATTTACGGGATTTGATGGAGAATATGTCTACTCAGCGTAGAGGAAATATATGTTTGGCACTCTCCTATCTCTCCTCCCTTTAAACACAATTCTCCTCCTTATTTCTCCATGCAATTCCTCGTTCTATCTCTACTGCACAGATTTCTCCTCTTTTCATGCAGTTCTCTTTCAATCCCTGTGTATTTCCTAGTCAAATAGTGTTTGTTTTGTAGTGTTTTCTTTAGGGTGTGGATAAACAATGAATACGTAGTGTCTTTTGATTTTGAGCTGGGTTATGATGAAGCTTAGTTGTGATGATGAAGAAAAATGTGTAGACAATGCTCAACTGTGTGCAACCCTTTGAAACATATTTTGACCATTTGTTGTTGCACTTTTTCGATTTGACTAGCTGACTGTTCATCCTGTCACTTGTACCTTTGTCTACCACTTGTTTTACTTGATGCATCATGGTTTTGTGTGCATGATATAACTCTATTCTCTTTGTACATAGCTTATCATTCGTTTAAACTTTTTACATAACTTGCATCATGATTTTACACTTTTATCACTGCTTTGTAACACAAGTCTTGTCCATTGTATATGTCTTGACATTTGTTTTGTTTCTTGTCAATGTTGCATCATAGCTCATAACGCTTGTAGTTTAGAGCTTTTCAATGCTTATCACTATTAGGACTAGTCTATTTCTTTTGAATTGCATGCTTTCTTGATTATGCATTATGCTTGTTGATTGTGCATTTTTGGATTCATTATACTTGCATTTCATGTTTCATATCCATTATTATGCCTTTATCATTGCATACTTGCCTCTTTTTTTGTCATCATTTACATATACTTATGTATTGATTTGTTTTGGAATGACCATAATCTTGGGTCATTTAAAATCGAATTCTTTTTTAAATAAGATGTTAAGTATATTTGTAATGATACTAACTCTCTCTGTTCTTATTTTGTAGGCATATGAGATTGATCCTTATGTTTTGTAGGAAATTTTCCATGAGGAAAAAAACAAAAAAATTGGCCCAAAAAGGAGATGTGGCCAAAACGTTTGGTCAAAAATGAAAATGAATGTGGTTGAGTGAATGATGAATTGAGGAATGTAAGGTAATAATAAGGTTAATGAATGTAATAATGTGAACGAATAATGTAAGAGGTAAATGTATATAATGTAGGGTGATGTAGGATATAGGGTAATGTAGTATAATGTAGGATGATATATTCATGGATAGGGGTACTGCATATTTAATTTTAAACTAGTTTATCAATCTTAGAAAAAATTCAAAATCCAAGGCATTAAGAATAGTTTAAACTTACAATAATTTCCTTTTGCTTGATAGTTCATTGTCAATTCTTTTCTTCTATTGATGATGACCTTAGCTCATTTGTCAACACTTGACCTTTTGCTAATGATGATGGTACTTTGACCTCAAAATGAATTTTGCTTAATGAATTTGCTAGATTGTAGATGCTTCTAGCTGCTTCTCAAGACCCTTTGATGTTGATTTTAAGATGAATAATTAGGCCCCTTGAGAAATAACATATGATATTGATCTTGTTCAGATTCCTTACTTATAAATATTGATTATGATGTCTCGGGTCCCTTCTGCAATACAACTACTTCACATTAAACTAGTTGCATAGTTTGTTGGTTTATTATAAATCTTCCCCCTCGCTAATATTGAGACTTGTCCCCAAGTATTTGAATTTTGAAGGATATGGAAGTACTAGAACAACATAGTGATATGCCTTCCCTACTACTTGTTCTCTGATTTCATCTAGTTCATTCAGCCGCATAATTCTCTACTGTTGGGCTTCTAACAAGTCTAATCCAAATTTTACTGCAAGTTTAAATGTATGACTTTGAAATTTGATTCGTAACAAAACTTCTTTACCATATACCAGTTGATATGTCCTGATTCCAGTAGTATCTCTCCATGCAATTCTATATACCCATAATGCATCTTTTAATTTTTTTGACCAATCTTTTCTACTCATTTTCACTGTCTTTGTAGTCATGTTTTCTAGAACCTTATTAGTAGATTCCACTTGTCCATTTGGTTGAGGATGATATGGAGTAGACATTCTATGCTTGATTTTGTACTTTTCCAAGATCTCGGACAAGTTTAGAAGTGAAATGTGATCCTTGGTCTGTAGCAATCTATATTGGAACTCCAAATCTTAGAAATGTTTCTTCAAAGAGGAATGAAACCATTGTTTCTTCTATTTCTCATGCCACTACTTTTGCTTCTACCCATTTTGTAACATAGTCTGTACACACTAATATGTACTTCTTTCCATTTGAAGGTAGGTTAATAGGTCCCACAAAGTCAAGAGACCATTGCTCAAATGGTTCTATAAGTACTTGTGGTTTCAATTGCATCTCATATGGTACTACAGGTCTTCGAGTTCTTTGACAGCTATCACATCTTTTGACATAGGAATTTCAGTCCTTGAAAATTGTTGGTGAGTAGTAGCCAAGCTTGATCACCTTATATGTTGTTCATTTATTTGCAAAATGGCCACCACATGGTTCATCATGACATGATTTTACAATATCAAGAATTTTAGTTTCTATTACACATTTTCTTATCAAAAGATCAAGACCAGTATAGAAGAGGTCACCATTCACCCAACCATACCTAGCACTCTCTCATTATTTTTCTTTTCTTCTTGCTAGTGAAATGAGATGGTAATATTTCATATGATAAATAATTAGCTACATCTGCAAACCATGGGGTTTTAGCTGTTATAGAAAATAGATATTCAATAGGAAAGTTGTCTGAAACAATAATACGATCACCAGAAGAAAAAAGTCTTGATAGGAAATCTACGACTTGATTATCTATTCCTGGTCGATCTATAACAGTGAGATCGAATTCTTTAGTTAGTAACAACCATCTAGTAATTTTTCCATTGGTGATTTTTTTTTTCATTAAATATTTAATGGAAAAATGATATGTATGAATAAACACTTGATATCATGTTTTATAATGCCTAAATTTATTGACTGCATGCACAACAACTAGCGTTTCATTTTCAGTTACTGTATAGTCTATCGGAGTTAGATTTTTGCTAATGAAATAAATGGCATTACTAAACTAATTTTATTTTTGTCCTAGAGACGCTCCTATAGATTTATCTGATGCATCAATAGATATGTGGAATGGAAATATCCAATTTGGCCTTCTGAGAATGGCTTCTATAGACAATTTTTCTTTTAGTTTTTCACATGCATTTTGATAATTTGTAGTCCATTGAAACTCAATGTCTTTTGCAAGTAATTTGAACAAGGGTAAAGATATTTTTTTGAAGTTTTCAATGAATCTTCTGTAATCGCTTGCATATCCCAAGAAACTTCTTAGTTCTTTCTATGTTGTTGGTGGAATTAAGTTTACAATAACTTGTATCTTTGTTGGGTTTACCTTTATTCCAGAAGAAGAAATGTGGTGTCCCAACACTATCCCATCAGTTAACATCATAAAATATTTCTCATTGCTAAGGGATAAGTTTGTCTCTATGCATCTCTTTAGAATGTTTTCAAGGTTGTTTAAACAATCATCAAATGTACCTCCTTAGAAAGTAAAATCATCCATGTAGACTTCGACACATTAATGTATAATATGTACAAAGATAGCTAAAACTACTCTTTGAAATGTAGCAGGTGCATTATATAATCCAAAAGGTAAAACATTGTAAGCATATGTGCCCCATGGATAAGTAAATGTAGTTTTATCCTGGTCCTCTAATTCTATCTTGATTTGATTATAACCACTAAATCCATCAGGAAAGGAAAATAACTTTTTCCCTGCCAATGAATCTAGTACTTGATCAATGAATGATAGTGGGAAATGATCCTTAAGTGTTGCCTTATTCAGTTCCCTATAGTCTACACAAATTCTCCATTGTCCATTTTTCTTAGGAACCACAACTAAGGGAAAAACCCATTGACTATCTGAGATAGGATAGATGAATCTTACCTATAATAGTTTTTGTAGTTCTTCCTTCACTATCTCCTTCATCATTGGATTCATTTTTTTTTGTCGTTTTTTTACTTGTTTGATTGTTTCATCTGTGTAAATGTTATGGATACATTTTTTTGGATGGATTACCTACATATCTATATAGTCACAGGAAAATACTTTTGAATATTTATGTAACAATGCAATTATCCATTTTTCTTGTGATGATTGTAGATTATTACCAATATTTATATTCTTTCCATGATAGATTTAAATGGTTTTTCTTTGAGAATTGGTAATTGAGCTGATAGGAAAAGTGCTTTCAAATGAATTCTTCAATGATTGAACTGTACAAGTTTCCTAAAAACTTTGATTTAAAATATTATTTGTAGCTTCATATTACATTATTCATAGCTTCTTAGAAATATCAGGTTCTGAGATAAAAAGGTCTATTAAATCCTCATTTTATTCTTCTTCTCTAAAAGTAAAGGCTTGATTAATTGCTTAAAATAGGTTGAGTTTCTTCTTGTGGGTCATCAAGCCATGATAGTAAAGAAGCATATTGATAAGGAGGATAGAGTGTAATATGTTTCCTTTCATATCCATGTGCTAGGATCATGTTTCCTCATGTGCATCCAATGAAGGCATCTGCTGTGGCTAACCATGGTCTGCCAAGAAGTAAAGGATGGCCTCCTAGAATTGTTTTTGTTTGCAAGATCAGAAAGTCTAAAGGGTACTCCCATGAATCCAAAGAAACAATGATGTCCTCAAGTATTCCTTCCGTACAACTTTAGATCTATTTTCTAGTTCTAAAATTGTAGCAGTAGGTCGGATATTTGGAAATTTTAAATACTTCATAGTTTATGTTGTCATGGCATTTATAGAAGCTCTTAGATCAATTAATTTTTTAGGAACTGAAAAATTATTTATTGAAATGTTAAACATAGTTATCCCAAGATCAATATACTTTTCAATTGTTGTTTCTGCATAAATGAGACTAGCTAATTTTCCAATGACTTGGATTGTGGGTGGCTCTCTTTTCTTTCTACCAATTTTCTTAACACATAATTCCTTTATTGTTTTTGTATAGATTGGAATATCTTTGATAGCTAGCAACAAAGGAATTTTGACATGATAATGCTTTAATTCATCTAAGATATCAAATTCATGAAGAGAAATTGAAGTTTTTTTTCTTTACTAACCTTTCTAGAAAAGGTGGTGTTTGAGTCATAATAGTTTTACTTTTCTGAATTTGATTCTTTGGATTAGATTTTTCAGATTGTTCTCCTTCTTCAATTTGTTCTCCTATGATTGGTGGAGAATATTTTTGTAGAACTTTTCTAGACCTCAAGTGGATGTCTTGAATAAGAAGAATAGAATATGTAGGAAATAATGTTGTTTCTTCCATATTATATGCTAATCTTTCCACTCTATTAATTGGATTTGCTACTAGTTGAGTTGGTAATTGAGTTGGTCTGGGTGGTGGTTGGTTAGATGGTCGCTGAAGCTGTTGTGGTTGAGTTAGTAAGGGTGCAAGATTTTGCTGTGGAAATGGAATTGGTTGTTGATGGTATGGCTGTTGAGGGTAAGGTTGTTGATATGGCTGTTGAGGATAAGCTTGATATGGATAGAATGGTTGAGATTGTTGGGCATATCCTCTCCAACCTTGGTTTTGAATTTGAGGGGACCAATTTTTCCATGGCATAGGGGTATTCCATGAATTTTGATACTAAAAATTATGGGGAATTTGTTGACAAAACTATTGAGATGTACTTGTAAAATGTGGTTGCCAAGCTCTTCTTGGTGCTGTATAATAAAATCCTTGAGCTTCTTCTAGTTGGCCTGCTCACAACTCTTTTAATGTTGGACAATCATCTATGCAATTATTTTCTGTACAAAGCCAACAAAAATGTATATTATCCAAAGGAAGTTCTCTTAAATGATGCTTCTTCCTACATTTATGTTTCCAGGAAAACTAGTGTCTATTCAGATCTACTAGTCCCACTAAGACGGGTAGCTATCTTAGAAACAAACAATTCAAAGTAACTTGTGTTTTCTTTTAAGGGAGATAGATGAGAGAGAAGCAGGGAGCACCAACCTTAGTCTTTTGCTTGGCTCCTTGCTTGTTTCCTCTCTCCTTTGATAGAGATTTTACCAGTCCTTTCTCACTTATCCCACTTCAAAGAACACCTGTAGAGGCAAAGCAACAAAATACCATCAAAGCATAGAGATCTATAACCATAAACAATGTAGAATCAGATGTACATTAACCATACAAATGCATACACAAATACAAGATTCAGAAATATACAAGTATATGGAGGAAAACTCAAATAACTTTATTGATAGAAGTAGTAAAAGAGAGGATTACAACCTAGCTGTCTGATCCAGCGCCATCCTCCCATTATAAAATTCCTCTTCATCTCATGAAAAGCTAGATCACTGTTATGCTCTTAACCTGCAAATGATACCCAAATACAGAATATGCGAGGAAAAGAGACCTAGAACACAGAATATGCGAAGAAAAGATACCCAGAACACATAATAGCAATGATTTTATTATTCAGAGAGTAATGTTCACTTGCCTCTTCGACGGGGCAACCTCCAATAGAGCAGAGCTCGATTACAAAATAAGGCACGATGCTCCTCGCAGGGAGTTTCTATCCTTTCTATATGACTCCTACGTGCAATACCACGAGCCAATACTGTGTATTATTAATACCATCTATCTAATACTACGACCCATTTGCAACTAACTGTGGTTCCATTATTACTTGCGGATTAACCACTTACAATTATTAATATGGGCTTTATTGACTCTTGACTATGACGTGGTCCCATTACATAGGTAAGGGGGTTAGGGTGGGACCCTAACATGCCCACCCCCTTAAGACTAGCCTTGTCCTCAAGGCTGAAGCTGCAGAAACTGCTGCAGAATAGTGGCTAGTTCCCAAGTTGCATCTTCTGGAGAGGTGTCTTTCCATTTGATGAGGACTTCCTTAATCATGCGGCCACGCAGTTGCTTGACTCGTGTGTCGAGGACCTGTTCCGGTTGAAGCCAAATGGATCCTTCTTCGTCCAATTCCTGGAGACTAGTCTGAATTCTGCAATTGTTCCCAATCACTTTCTTGAGGCATGAGACATGAAAAACTGGATGGATTTTTGTAGTAGGTGGCAAGGCCAACTTGTAGGCCACTTCTCCAATGCGTTGAAGTACTTGATAGGGTCCGTAAGAATTTGGGAGAGAGTTTCTGACATCCCTTGTCTTTGAGTGATGTTTGCTTGTATGGTTGGAGCCGTAAAAAGACCTGATCCCCTTCTTGAAAGTGGCGCTCTAAGCGATGCTGGTCTACCTGTTGCTTCATGCGGTTCTGAGCTTGATGAAGATTTTCTCTAAGATGGGCGAGCATAGTTGCATGGTGTTGTAGGAGTTGATCCACTGCTTGGACTTTTGAGCATCCCTTGAGATATGAAGTAGGTGAAGGCGGGAGTTGACCATATACTGCTTCATAGGGGGTCATTTTGGTGGTGGCATGATAGTTGGTGTTAGACCACCATTCTGCCATAGGAAGCCACTGTACCCAAAGGTGTTGTTTTTCTGAAGTAAAACACCTAAGTTAGGTTTCTAGACATTTGTTGACGGCTTCCGTTTGACCATCTGTTTGCAGATGGTAGGAAGTACTGAGTTTTAGTTGAGTGCCTTGGATTCTGAAGAGTTCCTGCCAAAAATTGCTGGTGAAGATCGGGTCGCAGTCGGACGCAATAGAAATAGGCATGCCATGCAATTTGAAGATCTGATCCATGAAAGTTTGAGCAACCAAGGTTGGTCTAAACATGTGGGGAAGAGCGCAGAAATGAGCATACTTCGACAATCGGTCCACAACCACCATGATGACTGACTTGTTCCTGATTTTGGAAGACCTGTAATGAAATCCATAGAAACTTCCGTCCAAATTGATGCCGGAATGGGCAATGGTTGTAATGTGCCAGGTGTGTTGACAGTTTCCCCTTTGTGGCGTTGACAGACATCGCATTTGGTTACGAAGGTAAGGATGTCCTTTTTCATGCCTGTCCAGAAAAATGATCTTCTGGTGCGAGCATACATCTTCTGAAAGCCCGAATGTCCTCCAATGGGAGATGAGTGCATCTCTGCCAAAATGCGACTTTTGAAGGTGGATGCTGGTGATATTACGAGTCTGTCCTTGTAGCGAAGAATATCATCCTACCACGAGTAGACCTTGGTGGAATTTGGATCTGCCTGCAATTGAGAAATGAGTTGGGAGAGCCCTGGGTGTGAAAACCATTCTCTGCGAGCTTCTTCAATCCATTCTAGAATGGGGAAGGAAATAGCTAGCAGGGTACTTTCTTCCTCAAATTGGCGAGATAATGCATCTGCTACACTATTGTCTTTCCCTTTCTTGTAAATGATCTCATAATCATATCCCGGCATTTTGGCTAGCCATTTATTTTGTTGTGGGGAGGATAGGCGTTGCTCCAAAAAATATTTAAGACTATGATGATTTGTGCGGATTTGGAAATGTCGCCCCAATAAATAAGGTTGCCAGGTGTCGAATGCATGTAAGATGGCCATCATTTCATTCTCGTATGTAGATTGGCCCTGATTCTTCCCACTGAGTTACTGGCTTGTGAAGGCCAACGGTCGCCCTTCCTGCATTAAAACCGCGCCAATACCTGTCCCTGAAGCATCACATTCAATGACAAAAGATTTGGTGAAGTTAGGTAGTGCTAAAACTGGAGTGGAACACATGGCATTTTTTAGAGCTGTAAAGGCCTGTTGTGCTTCCTCATTCTAGACGAATGAATTTTTCTTTAGGAGTTGGGTGAGGGGCTTCGCTATGCGACCATAGTTGCAGACAAATTTACGATAATAGCCCGTGAGACCCAAAAATCCTCGCAAGCTCTTTAAGGTCTTAGATTGAGGCCATTCTTGCATTGCTTGGATCTTTTTGGGGTCCACCTTAACACCCTCACGCCCCACAATGTGGCCCAAATACTCTACCTCTGCCCTGCCAAATGAACACTTGGACATCTTGACAAATAATTTATGCTTGCGGAGCAGTTGCAAGAGTAGAACATGCTGAAGATGTGCAGCCCAAGTGCAACTATAGATGAGGATGTCATCGAAGAAGACAAGGAAAAATTTCCTGAGATATGCTTTGAGAATGTGGTTCATAAGGCTCTAAAAAGTAGAGGGGGCATTACAAAGACCAAATGGCATGACCAGGAATTCATAGTGGCCTTCATGAGTTCTGAAAGCAGTCTTGGGGATGTCTACTTCCTTCATGCGAATCTGGTGGTAGCCTGAGCGAAGATCCAGCTTCGTGAAAAATTGAGCCCCATTGAGTTCATCCAGCAAATCATCAATCACCGGGATGGGAAATTTATCTTTGACTGTCAAATTATTGAGGGCCCTGAAGTAGGACACATCCGCCACTCCCCATCTTTTTTGAGCATCATGACCACTGGGAATGAATAAGGACTGATGCTGGGACGAATGACCCCTGCTTCCAAAAGTTCCTTGATGATTTTTTCTATTTCGTTCTTTTGGGTGAACGAATATCTGTATGGGCGCACATTTGGGGGTTGGGCCCCTGGAACCAAGGTGATTCTATGGTCATGTTCCCCTCGCGAGGGTGGAAGCCCATGAGGCTTGTCAAAGACCGGCAGATGGTTGTTTAAAAGCTGTTGCATCTCAGGATGAAGTGGGCGACTGCTTGGTTTCAACTCCCTGGATGGCATTAAATTGAGCTACCACTCCAGGATTGCCCTTTTTTAACAATTTTCCATCCTATGCGAGCTTATAATAGAGGGGGCTCCCGCCTGGAGTCCTCGGAGGGTATGTGTGTGGTTGTTCTGCTTAAAACTCATATACAACTCCTAGAAATCCATTATGATTGGCCCAAGAGTGCGGAGCCAGTCAGCGCCGAGGACAATGTAACAAACCCCCATGTGTATGGCAAAAATGTGGGTTTTCAACTGATAATCCCCCATTTGAAGTTTGACATTTTCACAACGGCCTTCACATTTCATTGTGCCTCCATCTACAATTTGAACTTGGAAGTTAGAAACTTCTCATACAAAGCAATGCACTGTTTCTGCGACTTTTTGATGGATGAAATTATGTGTACTTCCACTATCAATCAAGACTACTACTGGGCGATGTTTAATAAACCCTCTGATTTTGAGCGTTTGAGGGGAAGAAATCCCTGCCAAGGCATGCAACGAAATA
>APFE030598669.1:38300-80676 GCA_000404065.3 Pinus taeda
TTGTTGACCAGTACCTCTTTATTTTTGTCAAGCTTGAGGAGGATAACATATGCTTGTTCTATAATTTTCCCTTCAGGCAAACCTGTTGCTATGTTTTAGCGAGCCTAGCGACAGTGAAACTCTCTCTTATCCATATGGACAACTTTGTCGCTATTGTTTTAAAGAGTTTAACGACAAAGATAACTTGGTCCTTTTCATGTTTGGAGAGTTTGAAAAGAGATGGAAAGGAAACTCCAATAGTCCTTTTTTTTGGTATAATCCCTTAAGTCCAAAAAAGTATAAAATAATACAAAAGGGATGACTTCTCGATAGTTTTAGCCAGCCGAACAAGACAAGTGCTCAATTTTTTTTGTAATGATCCCTTAGGTCCAAAAAGATTAAAATATAGAGGAGGGATGGTGCTTCCCTTTACTTTAATGAGTTGGAAAGGCCAGTAGCTCAGCAATCTTTTCATATTTTACGAGTCTAAAAATAGCTTAAAAGAGACTCTTTTTGAGGAACGAGTGATGTTTTTGGGTAGCAACTGGTTCCAGGTCAGTTTGGAACTTTTCAAGTACGACAGTGTAAAGAAGGTGGCTAACAGAATCACTCGTCAAAAATGTTTCTCAAAAGGGTAAACAATCAAGTGGAGGCATATGATCGGATAAAAGAGTGGAGGTGACGGTAAGAACATGACCAAGGCTCAAAAGGCTGATAGTAATGTGATCACAAAGGTTATTTATCGAGGTTGGATTCATTTTTTAATGAGCTTGAATCTTTGGAAACTATGCTCAATGCTAGGTTTATCTTTTAACGAGCTTGAACTTTGCGGAAACATTGCTCATTCCAATCGTCTTTAAGGATGTCTTTCATTAGTAGGTTCATTTTTTAGTGAGCTTGCACCATGCGAAACTTTGCTCAGTACCTTTTTGTATGTAGGCCAGAAACGACCAACTATAGAACTAACAATACTAGGGGTTAATCAACTACTGAGGTTAGGTAGGATAGCTTCATACAAAGCATTTCCTTTGCTTTGTCAGTGCTGTCAACAAAGGTGAATGGTGGATCAAACCAATCACCTAACCTAACTAGTTGAAGTTAGTAAAATAGTACGGGGTTAGAGTTACATTGGTCGCTTTTCACTTGCGTAAATAAGGTTTGCATGCCCTCAGGTATAAAGAAAAGTAGAGTTTCCAGGTTACCATATGGAAGTCCTTGCATTAAAGCAATATTGTTTCGTTTGCGTAGTAGACAAAACACTTCCCCGACTCTGTCCATCGAAATAGACAAAGTTGAATGGTGTGGGTGCACTTGCAATCACATAACCTTCGATAAGGAAATCCTACTCTAGATTGATCCCATATCCTAAACAGATGGGTGTGTCAGACTGTTCATATAACCTACAAGGAAATCTATCTTTTATCTGGGTTCGCCTGCCGAAGCAAACCAGGGTGCATGCCCCTGGGTTTCGTCACATTCACCGAATCACTCGCGGTCATTAGGTGGACGAACTAGGGGTTGATGAGACATTCCTTGTGCAAAGATACCATTCAAGGATGGCATTTGACTAGTATCCATGTTTGAACTGGGGAATGAAAGCTAGTCAGCAAGTTGTACCATTCTGCCTTCATATGGGAAACACATCACCCAAAAGAGTGAGGAAACAATAGCTCCCATGCTGTAAATGTAGTCACGCCCAAGGAGTAGCTTGTAATCTAGCGGCCCTTGGACTGCCATCATGTTCAAATGAATGGTTTTCCTTCTCAAAGTTATAGGAAAAATTGGAAGGATCCCTAACGATCAACTGGTTCCTTTATTGAAGCCCGACAAATTTCATATCTCAAGCAAAATCGATGGTGAACCAAGCGCTTTCCAAGCAGTTGAGGAAAGGATACTGATAGAAGCACCTTCATCTATGATAGTGCCAGCCATGATCATTCTGTAAGCTTGTACTATGATTTGGAATGGTACATTAGATGGTAGGCAAGGTCTCATTAGTAGATTCCACTCAAAGGAAACAACTAGATTACTTGGAGGAGGGACCGAATAAACAACCCAATGAATCTCTTGAAATGGGGAACTTCCCTCTTGTGGTAAAGGAACAAGTAGATTACCCCCATGTTCACCAGACTCTTTGTTAACAAAAAGAATTTGAATGGTGTTGTTCTCATTCTCTTTGGAGACTGTATCATCTGAAAGTGGACCTTCTAAAGAGAAGACTGGGTTGACTGCCGTCTCAACCTGTTGAATTTGGTTCGGTGTGAACTCAGAGGGTTTATCTTCAATGATAGATGCTTCAACCAACAACAGAGGTATGTCAGTCGGATTTTCAACTAGTGATGGACTTGGCAAGAGTTTCTTGTATCCAGATAGAAGTCGCTGCGGTGAAGTAGGATTGTTATCCAAGACTCTTTTATCTTCGTCCAGAAAAGGACAATGGTGGAGGCCATGATTGCCTTCACACAACCTACAAGGAAATTTAGATCTTCTTTTCTGCCCATTGAATTCATTTTCACTAGTTGATGGTGTACTCTCAACATGATCATCAGAGGTTGAAGACACCAAATTGTGCAAGTGGGGAGACCAGTCTCTCAGGATCTACGGGATGTAAGGAAAATCTCGATGATAGTGGTCTCCTTTGAAAATGACACATGGAGATTTAGGTTTGGATGGTGCAGTGTGTGGATTTTTGTCGGAAAATGCATGGTTTCCCCCTTGCACAACTGACTTCTTCTTCTTCTTCTCCTTCCCTTTCTTCTTCTTCTCAGCTATTTGGTTTTTAGTGTCACTAGTTTCACCAAGCAAAGAGGAAGAAGGAGAGGGAGAGACAAACGAAGTGGAAGGTGGGGGAGAAACTCTAGTATCATCTGGTTGTTGATTTGATTGTTGAGGAATTATGGTGTTTTGAACAACAGAGGTTGAGAATAGCCATACTGGCAGGCCAATTGTGAGTCTTGGAAGGGACAATGTAGCCATGTATGGAGCACCAATCCTTGATTGGTGGACTCCATTATCTCAACCTAAGACCAATGAGGGAATAGTGATGTTATTCTGAATTAAATAAATTTTATGACACTTTGACACAACTTGATTTTTCAATTTTTAAGAGTCAAGAAAAACTAAAGATGACTCTAGTCGCCTTTGATTTTTAATGAGCCTGAAGTGACAAGTGCTCAGATGGACCTTTTCTTTTAAGGAGTCAAAAAGGAACGAAAGTGACTACTCTATAAATCTAGATAGAGGGATTACCAAACCAATCGAAAAACTACAATATACACCTCGGTGGTAAATTATAGAGAAATTACCAAGGACTTTACATATGGCAGTCAATCTTCCTGAATGTTGTGTTCAGTGCATTGCGTTTGATAAGGCAGTAGACACGGATTCCTAAGGATAAAGGATATCATCCTGTTGTGGTCTCCCAATATATACTCAATGGTACATGGGAGCACAAGTCCATATTGGCACTTGTCGTATCAAAGAAGAGGAATCAACCAACCTATGATGAAAATGATAGTTACCAGGCTTTACGATGCCAGAATATGTCTCTAGCCTAGACTTCTAGATGTTGTGCATTAGGTTCCAAAGTGTTTTTATGTTCATTGAAGTTTATTATATAGTTGATCTTTCTTAAGAAGTTTGCCTTTTAAGGTTCACCATGTGATGTAGATGTAAAATTCCTAAATATGCAATCTAAAATGATAAACAATCATTTATTTTCTTTTAGCAATGAAAATCCTAGCTACTAAGGAAAGAAAAGTATGATTCTTTCAACAGAGAGCAGAGAGCACACACTAGATGCACTTTACCTAAATCAATTTTTGCATGCAGTCTAAATGAAAATGCACAGGCATGTATTTGTTTTTCCATTTCCTTAATGCGATAATGACAAAAGGAAAACTAAGAACAGATCTGAACTACTTTTCCTCAAAGCGACACTTTACCAATTTCTTTTCAAAAACGAAAGGAAGACTAAGATGACACTTTCACTTTCGAATGGAAAACTGTTTCGACACTTCAAATAATTGACAATTCAAATCAAATACAATGGAAAAAGTACAATCGACTATCTAAAAGAGGAAGACTTTACGACACTCTTTTTCTTGACTAAAAATGACAGTTGCGACACTTTCGAATCAAAAGACGACAGTTCGATTAAGCTACTTTTTGCAAAGGAGGATTGTAAATGATGAAAAATACATAAAAAAGCATTCACAATTCCTTATCAATGGAGGCTAAATAATGTAAAGGAAGTAGGTTTCAACAGTGATATATTGATCATAGAGAGAAAAACTACTGAATAGAGCTGAAAATAATGAAGAAAAAACCAAAATCTAGAGAGAGAAACAGTCTCATTCAATCATCGCACCTGTCCTTAAGGGAAATAGGGATGCATCTCACTTGCAACACACGCAAGGTGCGATGCATCCAGATTGCCAATGAGAGATAGTGCGATGGTCCAAGGACAAGACTGAGCTTGGTTTTCACCCATAGTTTGCAGCTAAGTTCAGGGATTTAGGTCAAGCTTATAATAGAAAATAAACACCAAGTATAGAGGTATGATCTAATGAAGTTATAGAGCTACCACCACTGCACTTAGGATGTTTGCAAGTAAGATGTTCAGTTCATAAACCAACCTAGAGATTGATTGAAGTAGCATTGATCTACTTTCCAGTTGCATAGCAAAAGAAGTTCGAAGGCTAGCTGGCTTAAATGCAGGCTCCGTCTATAGTTTATAAAGAAAACAATAGTAACAAACAAACAAACTATTTGCTCCCCAGTGGAGTCACCATTTTGTTTCCGGAAAACTAGTGTCTATTCATACCTGATAGTCCCACTAAGACGGGTAGCTATCTTAGAAACAAACAATTCAAAGTAACTTGTGTTTTCCTTTATGGTAGATATATGAGAGAGAAGTAGGGATCACCAACCTTAGTATTTTGCTTGGCTCCTTGCTTGTTTCCTCTCTCCTTTGATAGAGATTTCGCCACTCCTTTCTCACTTGTCCCACTTCAAAGAACACCTATAGAGGCAAAGCATAAAAATACCATCAAAGCATAGAGATCTATAACCATAAACAATGTAGAATCAGATGTACATTAACCATACAAATGCATACACAAATACAAGATTCAGAAATATACAAGTATATGGAGGAAAACTCAAATAACTTTATTGATAGAAGTAGTAGAAGAGAGGATTACAACCTAGCTGTCTGATCTAGCACCATCCTCCCAGCATGAAAGGCCTCTTCACCTCATGAAAAGCTAGATCACCCAAAAATACAATGTTTCACTGAGAAACCAACAACACTTCCTTACAAAGTAAAAAATTCTAGCCTTTAGATCTCTAGGATGAGGGATCCATATATAGATATTTGTAGCGGGTGAATCAGCTTCTGGGATTTTGATTAGTGTCATTTTACTGATAGTTCTTGGTTCCACTTGGATATTTCATGATCTCTTACTCATCCCTAGATGAATTCAGAGAGGCAAGTGTCATATGAGCAGTTTCTAGAAGATTCTTTGAGTTTCCACTTAGCAAACAACCTCTGCCATTTGTCTGCTCTCACTCATTGCACCCTACAGAAGGGCTTTTCAGTATGCATTGCACCCTTTATGTGTAAAAGTTGAGATGCATCGCACCCTAAGCATGGAGCAGTCTGTATGGTCCAGTTTTGACCACTTCTGAGTAGTTTTTTAGGGAGAACTTCTAGGAAATGATGTAATCAATTGACCATGATCCTTTAGGGTATTAAACAACACTTTTAGTGGTTTAAGAGCCCTTGGTTTATTGACATATGTGATTGGGGTTGCAGTGCCCAAATATGTCTATAACAATTTAGGAAAAAATATTGATATTATTTGTTCTTCTTCTTGTTTCTTATTTTCCTTCAATACATCAACCTGAGTTCCTAAGGTGCTCAAAATATTAGTTTTAAAATTTTCTAGCAAACTCCCTATTTTTGCTCTTGTTACTCCTATTGCTGATTTAGAATCTCTTGAAGTTATATCTCTTTTTCCTATTTTAGCTCTACCTCTAGAATAATTGTGACATAATTCAACAATTTCATCGAATGGTAAATATGAAATATCTTCTTTAACCATCACATTGAGAATATCAAGATAGTCATCTCATATTCCTTTGAGAAAAATTGTTCAAATGGTATCAAGATTTAAAGAATGTTGTTTGGATTTTTGTAAGTTGTAAAGAAATCATTCTAAGTATTCTTCTAAAATCTCATCTTCTTGTTGAGACATCCTAAAAATATATTCCTTTGAATCTCTAGGCCTACAATAGGGTTGTTACTTCTTAAGAAAAAAAGTCCTCATGTCTTGCCAAGAAGTAAAAGTGTGTTCTCCTAATGCCATAAACCATTTTAGTGCAGCTACTTTAAGAGTAGCAGGAAAAAGACAAAGCTTGTGTGTATCATCATTATAACCATAACTACGACATAAGATATCAAATTCAAACATGAATGAATAAGGATCTTTAGAAGAGATTCCTTAGAAATTTGGTAAAACCGAAGGTAGAATATTTTTCATTTTTACCTCTTCTCCAAGAATTGTTCTAGTATGTAAAATTGGGAATCCAAAAGTAGCTTCTTCATCATTTTTTATTTTTGCATATTGTCTTCTCTTATGATCATATTCTCTTTTGGCATCTTCTTCTCTTTTCCTTTCTCCTTTTCTTCTTGTATCTTCCTCCCTTTTTCTTTGCCATTCTTTTTGTTGTTTTTCATATTGTACCCTTTGTTTTGGAGTGAGTATTGGAATGTTAGATCCTTTCCCTTCTTCTGCCATATCTTTTTCAGTAGTTTCAAATGATTTAGTAAAAAATTGAGATTTTGCATTTTCAACTTGTTTTGTTTGCTCAGAAATAGGTTGATCTAGTTATTCAAGGATAGGTTGATCTAACTGTTCAAGAATAGGTTGATCAATTGGTTTTCTTGTCTCTCTTTTTGTTCCCATGGATGATGTTCCTATTTTTTTTTGTTTTCTCTTCACTTGATAAGCTAACAAATTTTTTCTTTAAACAAGTGTTAACCTTTGTCGTGAACATTGTTTTTCGTCTAACTCTTCCAAGGTTGGTTTTCCAACAATTGGTGTAGTTAATTCAAATGGAGGTAGTCTTGCTTCTACCAATGGTTTAGTAGTTGGGGGTCTTTTTCTGTGTATCAACCCTTTTCGTCTATTTTTCTAGTCATATAGAATCATAATGGAAAAATCCTAACTACAAATTTTTATTTTCGTTTTTGTTTAAAGCTTCCTATTTTGTTTAAATTTGAATGTGCTTCCCTCACAAACGGTCCTGAAAATGTCAAGTCAATTTACTACGTAAACTAACATAGGTGTTTTACTTGTCAATCTGGGTTTGTAGACTTGGAAGCATGTCCAAAGTATATGGATTATAGGTGAAGTCAATTTGGAAGGCAAGGCTCAAAGGTTAAGGAAAATTCATATTACAAATAATTTCTAAGTTTAAATAAAGTAAAAAGTCTCTGATTAATATGTAGTAAGCGAAGGAAGAGACTCTTAACTTAGGAGGTACTAATTGTCCTTCCCCACAGTACTGTCCTGAAGAAGAGAAACTAAAGAGAAATAATTTTTGATGTGCAGAAAGAAAGAGAAGAGGCTCCTAACTTAGGAGGTCTTGAATTTTCTTCCTCACAGTTCTACTCAAAAAATATTACCATTGAATCAAATCATAAACTAGAATTCACAAAATAATTTAAGAAATGGAAAAGGATGATTTTTAGTTGTGATTCATAGTTTGATATAAAGAGAATTTAACTTAAATCCTCAGTTGTCCTTTCATATGAAAATTAGATTTTAAACCAAAATCATCCAAAAATCATACAGAAATCATAACACATCTAAGTAACTGAATCACAAAACTAAAACAAGAAATACTAGATCAAAACTATGCTAATTTATACAAAATTTAACCAAAGTGTACTTAACTTGGTATGGGGACCCTCCAACCTTGCCTTATACACTTGAAGAACTCTTAAGCTAAATACAACTTAATAAAGCATTCATAGCATGAACCACAAATAGAATAGTAGAAATCATTCTTCAAATTATCTCAAAGGTTTCCAATAATCTTAATACAAAATTACACTCCTTTGAATGGTCCATAAATTCTGTTTAAATAAGAAAATCATAAACAAACCTCTCTATAATGGCTCTAACAACCTTATCAATCCTAATCCATCCACACAAGTTGAACTCATCAAGTATGGCTCACAAAATCATGAAAATTCCAAAATAATAAATCTTCTCGTTTTTACTAGGAATTCGTAAATGATAGGTCAAGTTTGACCAGCATTGACCGAGCCTGTTTTTGCTCAATTTGACTAAACCAAGAGGTGTTTCTTCATCAATGGTTACCAAGATTTCTAATTGTGTGCTTATATCTGGGCCAGGCATCCTACAGATATGACTTCCATGAAGCTATTACGAGAAGTTTTAATACAACTCAAATTTACTCTTAAAACCCAATTTTTACAAAAAATTCCAAAAATTGAAAAAGTTAATTTAGTTACCTAAATATGAAAAATAGGACTAAAATTAGGAATATATAGGTGAAATAGGATGGAATGTGGTGGTAAATAAATGGATTTAGGATAGGAAAAGATGACCAAAATTGAGGACCAGTGCTTGGCACAATACTTTTTTAAGATGTTCAAAGGCCTTAGTTTCTTTAGGAGCTCAATAAAATGCATATTTCTTTAGTAATGTTGTTAGAGGTGCTACTATTTTCCCACAATTCTTAACAAACTTGAGATAATACCTTGTCAACTCGAGAAATCCTCGAATATTCTTCATGGTTGTGCAGATTTTCCATTCCTTAATGGCTTTAATTTTATTAGAGTCTACCTTAACACCCTCATGAGGTACAATATGACCCAGATATTCCACTTCATGTACTCCAAAGAAATATTTGGAGGTTTTTGCCTATAATTGTTTCTCCTCTAATTGTTTGAGCACATTGTCAACATGTTGAACATGATCCTTCCAAGACTTGTTATATATTAGTATATCATCAAAAAATACTAACACAAATTTTATAAAGAAGCGTTTGAAAATGGAATTCATCAAACCTGGAAATGTAGAAGGTGCATTCATAAGGCCAAAAGGCATGAACAAAAATTCATAATGATGCTCATGAGTTCTAAATGTTGTTTTTGAAATGGCTTTAGTCTTCATTATAATTTCTTGATATCCTGAATGAAGATCCAACTTGGTGAAGTAAATTTCTCCATCTAATTCATCCAACAATTCCTCAATGACATGGATGGGAAATTTATCCTTAATAATGAGCTTGTTGAGCTCTCTATAATCTGGAAACATGTGCCATGGTTCATCCTTCTAATGCACCAATACTATTGGAGCATTGAAAATTTTTTGACTAGGTTGAATTATACTAACCTTTAGCATTTCTGCGACCATACGTTCAATTTCATTCTTTTGGGCATAGGGATATTTGTAAGGCCTGATGTTTCGAGGAACACTTCCTGGAATCAAATTAATAGCATGATCATAATCTTGAATAGGTGGGAGGCCTTTGGGAGTCTCAAATTCCCTGGAATGATTGTCCAAGACTTTTTGGATATTTACAAAAATAGAGTATTTCGATGTTTAAATCTCTAGTGAGAATAATTTTGTAATTACGCCACATTTTTACTTCTTCAGAAACATTGTCATGCCATTATATCTTATTATATTTCCTAGTTTCCCTGCTATACCCCTTAATTCCACTTCCTTTCCTTCCAAAAAACATTCAAGAAAAGTTCTTGAAAATTAAACGTTGTCGTACCCAAAGATTGTAACCATTAGATTTCTAGTACAACATGAACACCACCCATTGGAATGGAAAGAATTGGACTATTCAATATATATTCCCCCATGGCTAGTGTGATATTATTCACTTTCTAGAGAAATTTATAGTTCCTCCATTTGCAACCATCACTTGATACTCTGTTGCTAGTTATAGGAAGCAATTTGATTCCTTGGTTGTCTTACAATGAATAAAATTATGGGTACTGCCTAAATCAATGAACATTATTACATTTTTCTTCTTGATATGCCCTTCTACCTCGAGAGTTTGAGAAGTGGTAATTCCTCACAATTCATTACAATATATGGTTGGATTCATTTCTTCTTTCTCTAGGGTTGGTTCCTAGTGTATATCCTCTTCTTTTGATGTTTCTTGTTCCTTTTTTTCCTCCTCTTCACAATATATGTAAAACAATTTCCTCTAAGGAAACTTGTGACCTTTACTGTATTTTCTATCACAACTGTGACAAAGCCCTTTTTCTCATTTTTCTTCCAATTATTGTGGTTTCAACCTTGTAGGTTGTTGAAGGCTAGGAGAAATAACACTTCCATGTTTATAGTTGTGAGTGATAGACTTCCTTGTTTCCATAATTTTTCTTTCAAATTTGCTTGCCACCCTGAACGCCTTATCTAATGAATCGTGTTCCCAAAGTCAAACCTCATGTTGGATGTTATCCTTTAAAGTCCCTATGAAGACATCAATCCTATGTTCCTGTGGAATATCATTTACCCTTATATTCAAATTTTGGAAGTCCTCAATGTGCTCTACCACTAAACCCTTTTGTTTGATATTTATCAATTGGCTAAAGAAGGTGTTTCTATTTGTATCCTCATAATGTGATATCATTTCCTTTGTAACAATTGAAGAAGTGACAAGTGTTTTATGAGTACAAAGCCATTGATACCATACAAACTGATTGGGTTCTAAATATAAAGTTTCAATGCATATCTTTTGTGTGTGTTGCACATTACGAAGATCAAAATATTGCTCCATCTGTAGTATCCATGTTACCAAATCCTTGCAATCAAACTTCCTCATATCGATATTTGGAATGGTGTGTATTCAATCCTATTTTAGAGTCTATGAAATGATCATTAACATTTCTTTTATTATCATCATGAATTTCATCTAATATCTTTTCTCCATTAGGAAGCATTTATTGTATCAACTTTGTCAAAACTTCTTTCAAACCTTCCATGTATGTTTTTAAACCATCCTTCAAACCTTCCATGTCTGATTTTAAACCTTTCTTCAAACCATCCATCTTAGCTTCCATATCATTTTTGGTTACTCTTTATGAGAGTGAAATTTGTTGCACTTGGTCTCATAATTTTGATATATCATGTTGCAGTTCTTCCTCTTCTTCATGCGCCAAAGTAGAGATTTTTGGTTTCTTTCTAGGTGTTTCAATTTTCTTATTTTGAGTCATTTTGGAATCAAACAATGATATTTATTCTTCACTATGCCCCTCAAATCACTTCAAACTGATTTTTAAAACAAAACTTATGCAAATTTAAAACAAATACACATTGTTTTCTTGCATTGTAGGAGATCATAATTGAATATGTTGTATCTCTATAAATTAATTTCTCCAAGGTCTGAAATTTGGTCTTGTGGTATCCCTTTCAGTCTTGTTTCCAATTCCACAATTTAGACCAAATTTGGATTCTTCAAGAGAAAGTTATGTCCCATCTCCCACGATAACTTGATTATGGACTAGTTCAGTAGAGCTAACTTGTACGAAGCACCATGTGTCACTATTTTGACCTTCGGCCCCAAAAACAATATAAAAGATACTACAATTTGTGAAGTTTTAGCCACTTTTTATGAAATTCAAATTTGATTCCCAAAGAGAACGATAAGATGATTTTTCCAAGGTCACCTATTTTAGACAAAATTATGGAGCATGAAAAACCCAACTTATTTGGACCGTATCTTCGGAAATATAGCAAAACAAGATCTAAAATTTTTACACAAAGTTCATCAGGATTTTGTCTCCTCATGGTAAAAATTTCCACTTCTAAAACTTCATAGAAATTGTTGTATAGAAAAAAATCCACGATGACTTTTTTACAGCAGCAAAACCGTAGAATCCAAAGCTCTGATACCAAATGTTATGCAACCAGCTCACAAAATAGATGAAAAGATAGATCAACGACTTAAAAAATATCCTCTTCAAGGGGGAAACCTCCTTTCAATTACATAAATGAATAATTCTTAGATGATACAAATGAAAAGACCTTGTGTCTATATATAGGAGTCTAAGGGGTCACAATATAATTAGAGCCTACATAATAATAATAATAATGTAAGGGAAAAACAAAAACAATAGTGGGCTTTTATGGGGCACAATAATAACAATATGCAGACTACATGGGCACAACAATAATAATAAGGGGGCTACACTCACAATAACAATAGGGGACTACACTAGTAGTATAGGGACCTAATATTCAACAAGCCAAAAGAGGATTGGTGGATAAGCACTACTACATGTAGGGGGGGTTTAAGACAATATTTAAGAAACCTTTCATGTCAATTGTCTTAACCTGAGACAAAAATAAACTTGTGTATTGTCTTAAATATTATCTTAAGTGGGTGTCTCAAATTATTTTCTTAAAAAATTATCTCTATAAAGACAATATATAACGCATACTAATATTGTCTCTATAAAGACACAAAATAATTATTGTCTCTTAAGTAACAATTTCATTTGTCTCTCTAGAGACAATGTGAAAAAATATATAATAATAAAAAAACAAAATCATTTAAATTTCTCTTAAGGTGGTTTCAACATTCAAAGTTCCTAAATAGTGATATTAATTGCCATAAATATTTGTTCTTTATGCCAAAAAAAAAGAACAACTTCCATTTTTTTAAAGATAATAGCAAAGTCATTTTAAATATCAATGAAAAAACAATTTCCAAAACTTAACAATTGTTGAAATAAATCTTGAAAATAATAAGGCAGCACACTTATATTTTTTGAAAATACATTCATGTCATTGAATTTGAACATGCAAGATCCTTAGTTGGAACTTCATTTCGTGACATATTATGAGGCAAAAGAAAAATGTTCAATATTTCTCCACCTACAAGAGAGTTGACTCTCTAACATATAAATCCAAAAGCTTGAATCACATTAATTTGTGGAAAATTAAATTCATATCCAGTGGTTAGCTCCACAATTTCAATACCCTTGTATAATTGGAATTGGCTTCCTTGATAACGAAAAATTGAAAGAATGTATATGCATTTGGATCTACAATTGATTGGAAATCTTGTCTTGTTGAAGGTTTTAAAAAAGATGGAAAATTGACACAGGTGCTCGTAACATGATATAGGTCAATTCGCAATCTATTGAAGACCTACAAAGTTGTCTCCTCCATTATTGGCTTTCACAATTTGGCAGTTGTTGATGCAGCATTTATTTAACATTCTCAAGTCTATGTAAACCTAATCATCACCATAAAATGCACCTAGTTGTTGTTGATAATGAGACCTTGTACACATTGAGTGTGGTAAAAGAATCTCCATGTTTGCAAATTTCAATAAACTTATCATCGAGTATTCACACCTATTCCCAACAAAACTAGAGGAGTTAGAAATATTGCAGGGAATTTTTGGGCTCTCGAGTTAATGAAGTTGCAGAAAAGGGTTATGCTCGAGTTGGCTCCATATCATGTTTGAAACGCAATAATTGTTGCAATTGGTGTCCAAATTGGTGGTGATCTAGTTGCTGAGGAAGCTTCATATCCAGTGAATGTAATTCAGGTAATGAACTATTGTGATTAACTTCATAGAAAGTTTAATTTGTAGAGAAGTCCCTATCACTACTTTTTTATGGGTAGTTAATCATTTCCTGGAGGCACAACAAACCACATATCATTCTTCATGTTAAGAATAAAATAAGAAATTCTTGTAAGGCATGTCTTATACCATTTATCAACCATTTTCAAGAGAGATATTTACTGAAATAAAATAAATGATGTAGTGCGTAACTGAAATAAAAATGTGTGCACTCTTAATGGTAGAATAAAAATGTACTCTGAAATGTTTCTAAACATTCAAAAAAATATCTTCTCCCAGTAAGTCTAAAAAAAAACCATATTCCATACAAAACCAAAGCAAATATATTGTTTAAATACACATTGTTTTGCTTAAAAATACACACCTGATATTTACTTTCATCTCATAGTCCCCACTTTGTTAATTGGGAAAAATAAAACGAAGAGAAGTGGTGTCAAGAACTCATTATTTTGGTTAAAAATAGACATCTAATTCTTACCTGCATCTCACATTCCCCACTTTGTTAATCAGGTAAAACAAAATGAAGAGAAACAATGCCAGGATGTCAATATTATTAAGCTTTCCCAAGTTCTACCACATTACTAATATGGATTATACAAAATAAAGGCAGAAAACATGTCACAATTGCCATGTACATGTTCTCCACATAAGCTATGATTGCCTGCAAGGTTGCTGAGAATATTTCCTGCTTATTCTCATCTCCATAGTTGTGAGAAATCCAAACACACATAATTTTTTGATTTAAACAATATTAACTAGCCACAATCAAGACTAAATATTCTAATAACAAACCTATAATAGATTGGTGTTGTCTTAGTGGGTCCTGACCTAAGTTCAGAGTTAAGTTTGACAAATAAATCCCTACACTATTGGCCCTTTCAGCATCAATCCATGGAGCACGAATTGAAGTCTCACCCGACGCAGTATTGGGGGGTGTTGTAACCAAGTCTCTCCACCCAGAGATGGTTATGATGTCGTTTTATGCCCTAAACTCGCCTTTGCGCAGATTGATAAGCCCTTAAGGATTATCGATATAACTTCCTCTTATCACCCCCTAGACCTTCATGATGGTCTACAACAGTCTTTCGCAGACCTTAAATAGGCAAATCGACCACTTACGCACCTCTGTAATCACTCCTAAGTCTGTTATTACCCAGATCAGCTTAAGTGTTTGATATCTTTAGCATGCATTAAGATATTCTTCGTGTAAACATATATTATTACTTGTGTTCATATAACAATGTAAACCATCCGGAATCTCATATCAATATAGTATTAAATCATAAACCCAATATTCATCATAGCATAAACACATTCATTCAGAATAGAAGTAAATGGATAAAACCCAAATATTTCTAGAATAGTATTTTTATTGATACTTAAGATTTGCTTACAGAGTCAAGGCTACCCTATGCACTCAGATGCAAGGGTCCACTCACATAGCTACAAACTCTACTTCAGGCCTCTGCGCACACAGTTGCAGATCCTCTCTTCTACTCTAAGACTCTTCACTCTTCACTTCTAATGACCTATTATATTAATCCTTCACTCGTTACTTCACTTAAATTCTCTAAGACTCTCCTTTTTATACAATCACATGGTCCACAAACCATGGGTAGCTCTATACAAGCCGAGACAACTTACATGAGAGAAGGGAAAATACGTTTATGACACTTATTATCTATGCGTTTCGCGACCATAACTTATAGAGAATTTACACTTTACATCACAAAAAATTGGGCTTTCTGCCCCAAAACTTGGGCTTTTGCCCCAAAATTAACTGCAGGGGACCCTATCCCAACAGGGCCCCAACACAAATATCATGACTTGCCCTTGAGTGACTCTATTGGTGTAGAGATCTTGTTGCGGAAACCTCCCATCTCGACTTGCACTACTACTACCTCGGTGGTGCTCTACATGGTTGCCTGGTTAAGCTACTCAACCAGCTACTTGGTCGTTGGTCCTGCACTGTCTTCTTTGACCTTTTTTTATGTCCTTTGTAGGCCTACTAGCTTCTCTTCAATGGAAACATAGTTAACATATGCCTCATCCAACCAAGGAAACAATCTAGCCTTGAGGACTGCCTCTTTATGTTGCGTTGCCTCCACCTATTCGAGCAACTTCTTTGCCTCATGCAGCTTAGCGAGTTGCTGTGAGATAGCGACATTGTGTGTCGTTGCTATGAGATAGCGACAATGTGTGTCATTTCTTTTGCTTCATCATATTGTTGGTGCAACTCTGAAGCCTCTGTGTTCAACCTCTGTAGGTTAGGATCCTCCTGTAGAGTCAAAATGACCTCCATCGACTATTCCAAGAGTGCGGTGCAATCCGCCATGGTGACATGCGCTGTGGCTACTGCATCTTTTACAGTTGCCTCATGTTGTTCTCTGACCTTTGGTGGAGTTGAAAGCTGTGTCTTCAACTCAAGCTTTGTGATTTTAAGGTTAAACTCAAACTGAACCTTGTCCATCTCTGTCTTTTCATCATGCACACCTGCAGCCAATTTCCTAGTTTTGGCCTCCACCAATGATTCTTCTGGGATATGCAGTTTTGGAACAGTTCTACATGCTTTGGTTACTACTGCTACAATGCACTCATTCTTCTCTTGAACCTTCTTCCAAGCTTCTAGCATGGTTGTATTCTCAATAAATATCCATTCATTGTTGACTTTTTGCTTGTTGATCATGCTCAGTGCATGCTGATGTTGGGCCTTAAGCTCATCGATCACACCTTCTTGTAGGGTGTGAAGGAATTCACTGGGGAGTGTGGCCAATTTGAGGCCAACATTTATTAGTGTGCTAACAGTAGACTTGTCACCTTCTGCTTCCACAATCAGAGCTCCATTTGATAGTGCGAATGCCCAGAGGTCCAAGGATCGAACCAACTCTGCCACTTGAGTGGTCCTTGATGCTAAACAAGTTGATGTCGAGCATGCCCTGCACCTTCTTGTAGTCTAGTTGTTTGGATATACAACTTGTGTAAACCCATCTATATTGCACTTAATGCCTACTTCTATTGCTGCCCAAACTACTACAGCAGTTTTGCGGTTGTATCTCTTACCTTGTCTATAATATCGTCCAAGTCATCCTCCATCAAGGTGATTGGATCTAGCAACGATTTGGAGTCTTTAGCCTCCTTTCTCTACCCCTCCTTTTCTTGTTCCCAATGTCAGTTTACATGAAAAGGAGTACTCTCCAGATCTTTGCCTCCCTATTTCAACTATTCATCGTCCTCTATTTGGGGCGAGGGAGATATTTGAATCCTGTCAGAGTTGTGCACTTCATGCTCCACTTGCTCCTTTACAGCACGCTCTATTTCTGCATGGGCCTTCTCCTCAGTCTCCTTCTTCCTCTTCTCTATAAACTGTTGCACTTGTTAGGATTCCAAGAAACTCTCCTAGGTTGTAGCTCAGAGATGCCTGGTAACATATAAATTCAACTTATTGTTGCAAATGGATGAATGGAAGGAATGATGCTTGTCCAGGCCAGATAACCACTTCTACTTTTATTTACTCTAGACATGCGTGAACACCCTTAGACTACAAGGCTTTAGACCACCAACTACTCACAGTTTAAGATTGGGTGAATATGGAGAATACTGACCACACCAGCAGATGCACAAGACCATGTGATGGCCAGCTGCAACCAGTAAAGAAGTCTACAAATCTGATCTACTAATGCACAGACAAGATGATAGCTCTCTAGCACTAGATGAAGAGAAACTTGAATAACTTATTCAATGATACACACAAGACTTTAACACAGAGATAGGATGACAGCTATGCTAATGCTAAACATCAAGAGTTCAGGAATGCAGCATGTCAAGCACATCTTGGAAGAGAAGATAAATTGAAAGTGAGCAATTAATGGCAAGAGAAGCTTGTATTAGCTGAAAATGAAGACGAGACGCTGCAAGTGTCAAAATATTTACAGTCTCCAGAAGTTGAACCTTACATCAAAATATTAACCATAAACCCTGATTACAACTTGTTTATGGGTATATATAGAGCTTCATTACAAAGGCACTTGGCCATGTCAGGTATGGAGGGGTCGTAATTGACCAAAAACTGCATTTAACTGCCTGATGGAGTCTCTGAGTGCGTTTACTTGTCGTAGTGGGTGAATCTGATCTTCTCGGGTGCTCTGCTGTCCTCTCAGGAAGCTGGAGTGTTCATATCCATGAAGTTCCATAATTGCTAAATGCAATTACATACTCATGCTCTGTCCTTTTTCTCTTTGGCCACACTGTTTATTAAATGTGGTTGTTGAGGAGCAACTGCGATTGGTACTAGTAGGCCAGTCACCCTTGTCCTTTGGGCACACGGATTGGTCAAGGAATGTGGACTATGCGGCAAATGGAAAAGCTGGATGAGGGAGAAATATTGGCCATCAGATCAAAAGGATAGATGTTGGAGATGGCTTGGCGGAGGGTATCAGAAGAGGTGGGAGCGGAGCGAACATGGGCCGTTGGATCTCAGGTCGACAGATCCAACAGTGGTTGGGCGGCGAAAGTGCGTGGTGGTTATTGGGTGGGGTCATGAGGTGAAGAGGTAAGCGGTATTAGTCACACCACCTTCAGGGTGTTGGGCGGTAAATATCGAGGGTGCGCCATTCCATTCAGCGCATGATGCATGGCGGTGGAGGAGAGAGGAAAACCACTCTCCATTGCGGGTTAACGTTTCATCGCTTTGTGGGCGCGGGAAGAGTGACTGTCATTGGATCTCTGGTGGAGATGATCGGATGTCAGGGATTCAATTGTGTGGGTCTCTTTGTCAGGCGTGACGAGAGCCATTGGATCGGCGTGAGGCAATCGACGACCATAATTAAAGGCGATGATTCTATAAGGCGTGAAGACACATGACTAAGGTTTTATGGGTTTTTGGACTTTAGCACTCAGGGCTTGCAACAACAGAGGAAATAGCGATGAAGGGAGAATGGGCGGGGCAAAGGAGAAAGGAAATAATAACCATTATGAGCTCTTTTGAAGCATAACTGTACCAACCAAGCTCACTTCTGATCCTCCAATATCAAAGATATGTAGTAGAGCTAACACTGGCTCCTTCTGGGGATGAGATCCTCCCTGTGAGGTCTCAAGAACTGCAAACCAATGCCTTTCCTGTCAAAACCAGATGAGCAAAATTTCCTAGTGTTCCATTGGGCATGGAGTCTAATTAATCTTACACTAAAACTGATAAAACAACATATTTACCACTTTAAGGCCTAAAGACCTTAAACAACATAAATTTTCAAAAATCGTACATTAACTGGGCCATCAAAAATTGTCTTTCCTTCCATGCTTTTCAGCATAAAAGTATTGTTCCCCTGGATCTAAGTGATGACAAAAGGTCTCTTCCATAGAGCATCAAACTTCCCATGGTTGCCTTTCTTCTCTTTTAGTGCATCCCACTTAAGAACAAAGTCTCCAACCTGAAAACTATCTGTCTTTGCCTTCCTATCAAAGGCTTCCTTGATTCTCTTTTGATTTTCTACAAACTTCTCAACCAACTGATCCTGGATTTGATGAAATTTTCCCAAATCACAAATCCTTTTTGCCATGTTCTCTTCCCCATTCTACTATCTTGTAAAAACTTTGCCACAAGGAGGGTTAACTGAATTTGGAATACAGCCTCAGTGCCATATACGAGCTTGAATGGAGAATTCCCTATGGATTTCTTTGTGGTCACTTTGTCAGCCCATAGTGCATACTTGAGCTTGGAATCCCAATTCTTTTGGTTGTCTTCCAACAGCTTTTTAATTATCCTTATCAGGCTCTTGTTGGAAGATTCTACTAGACCATTTCCTTGAGGGTAGTATGAGGTGGAATAAACTAACTTAATGCCCGTTGAGTCACACATGTCCACCAACTATTTTTCCCTGAAGGCTGTTGCATTTTTTGTGACTAACTTATATGGACAGCTAAACCTGGTGAAGATATTCTCTGTCAAGAACCTCATGACCACATGATGATCACCCTTTCTGGTAGGGATGGCCTCAATCCATTTAGTGAAGTAATCAGTGGCTACTAAGATCCATCTGTGCTGGCCACTGGAATGTGGATTGATTTCCCCTATGAAATCCAAGCCCCACTACTGAAAAGGGCCACTAGCATGTATTGTTTTTAAGGGCAGGGACTTCAATTGCTGCTTCCCTTCAAATATTTGGCACCTGTCACAAGATTTAACAAATGAAAAGACATTAGAAAATAAGGTGGGCCAATAGTACCCAACTCTGAGGATCTTATGGGCTGTAGTTTTCCAATAGTGATTCCCTCCACATATGCTGGAATGAAACTGTTGCATAACCTCCATGGATTGTTCTTTGTCCAGACACCTTAACAGAATCCCAGAGGGGTTCCTCCAGTGGAGAATATTTTCATGAATGCAATATTTAGCTTCCCTGAGCTTAATAGCTCTAGCTTGGCCTGAACTAAGGTCTCGAGGAAATTCTAGCTACGACAAGAATTGAGCTATTGTAGAATACCATTCACAGGAAGCTAAATTTTTTGTCAGTGACTAGTTTTTCCCTCATTCCACTGTTTCTTCTTCTATCTGACCAAACTTTGAATTCGTGCTTATCAAATTCATGTCTAGCATTATGTAATTTTCTTCAGCCATTAATCTAGCAATGCCCTGGCCTTTAACAAGCTTGGTGGGTTTCAATTCTATGTTGAATTCAATAAGCTTTGCAATCCATTTAGCCCTTCTTCCATTAGCATCAAGCTACTTTAGGACATATTTTACTAAAGCAGAGGGCACATATGCAAGAATGTAAACTCTAAAAGCTTTCAAAGATTTGATAAGAGCATATGCATGTTTTTCAATGATATCATAGCTCGGCTCAGCATCCCTTAAGGTTTTGCTGAAAAATGCCACTGGATGCTTTGAACCTTCCTCCTCTGCTTGCAACAAAACTGTTGCAAGGGTGTCATCAGAGGAAAACAAACATATATGGAACTCCTTGCTGTAATATGGGCTAATCAAAGTAAGAGATTCCATAATAGCTCTCTTGATGGATTCAAAAGATCTTCTTGCTACATCAGTCCATTTTATTTCTGAACCCTTTTTCAACATGGAGTTAATGTGTTTTACAAGTTCTGAAAAATTTGGGATAAACCTCCTTACAAAATTTATCTTGCCTAGAAAGGACTAGATATCCTTCTTTGATCTCAGGATAGACAAGGTCTGTATTGATCTTACTCTTTCTGGGTCAATTCTGACACCTGTAGTAGAAACAACATGTCCTAACAACTTGCCTTCTTCTAAAGAAAACTGTGACTTTTTTGGATTGACTGAAATCCCAAACCTTCTGCACTTTAGAAACACTTTGTTCAAATGCTAAAAATGGTCTTGATGGCTGCTGGAGTACATTGTTGTATCATCTAGGTAGATAAGGACAAACGTATCCTTCTCTCCTACAAATGTTATATCCATAACTCTCTGAAAGGTGGCTCTAGCATTCATCAGCCCAAAAGGCATCTTGGAATACATAAAAGTTCCCCAAGGAGTGGTGAATGCAGTCTTCTCTTGGTCACCTGGATGCACAGAAACTTGATTATACCCTAAAAATCCATCCAGGAAAGACATCACTTTGTCTCCTGAGACTTTCTGCAGCAAATGCTCCATCTTGGGTAGAGGATAATTGTCTTTCTTATAACATTCATTTAAATTTCTGAAATCAATGCAAATCCTGATTTCTCCACTTTTCTTCCTCACAACTACCAAGTTGGCTACCCACTTTGAATATCTCATGGGGACTATGATTTTGGCAGCCAACAACTTCTTGATTTCTTTTTCAATCAGAGGGAGGAGAAAAGGATTTATGGGCCTCAGTTTCTATTTAAAAGAGATGGTGTCTTTCTCTAAAGGAATTTTATGCTGGATGATCTTTTTGTCATATGTTTTTAGGTCACTATATTTCGAGGCAAAAAAATCAACAAATTGTTTCATTAAATTGCAGTACTCAGAACTTTGGGAAGCAGATAGGTGGGTGGACAGATTTATGTATCTTGGATGCTCTAGACTCCCTATTTTATGCTTATAGACTGCACATTGATCTTCTTTTTAGGCAGCCTTATAAGGCACATCATTCTGGTCAAATAACTTTTCTAAGGGAACTAGACCTTTAAGTATCTGATTGCTGGGAAACTGGACAATGCTATCTTTGCCAATTTTGTTTCTAAGCTAGGGCTGGAGGTTTTCCTCCAAGGCTTCATTCTCTTGATCAATTTGAATTTCATAGAATTCATCAATGACTTGCAGAAACCTTTTTACCTCATCATCATTCTCAAAAAATTTCTAATGTTGGACATTATCAGGCAAGGATGGTCTATATTTCATCTGAACTTCATAAACTAGTCTGGGAGGCATGGGAGGGATAAACATGCTAGCATATATAGCAAGGGAATCAGTGAGCTGATTTTTTACTCAAGGAATATATGAGATACAAAAACTATCAAATGAGTCTTTCAGTCTCCATACCTCATCTTTGTATGCTTTCAGCCTTGGATGCCTTGCTTGAAATGTTTTGTTCACATGCTAAATGATGAGATCAACATCTCCAAACACCTTTATGTTTCTGATTCCTCTGTCTTTATCTATGTTAAGACCCAATATCAGAGCCTCATAATCTGCTATATTGTTGGTGACTTGGAAAGCCAGCTTAAAAGACAGATGTGTGCTTTCTTGTTTTGCAGATATCAACACCACCCCTACTCCTGCAATTTCCCTTGAACATGATTCATCAAAAACATCTCCCAAACCTAACTTCCTTTCTCTCCCAAGGCCTGGACTATTGGTTTCTTGAGCTGCATTGAGGCCTTCTGAGATTCTTTAATTTGGAGAATGCATGCCACAAAGTCAGTGTCCACAACGTAGATAGGATGATTAGAAGGATTCTTCTCATCATTGATGATGTATGCCAGTTGTGCCTCTCTATATAATCTCCTGCTTTCTCCCCCAAAGACTGGGACCATGGCATAAGATAGATCATTCTGTAACGTCCCACCTAGTCTCTTAATCCACCCTCTGGACAGCAGCATGCAAAACTCAGGGGGGACATCTGCTACCACAATGTCCATCATCATGCTCTTCATGGGTAGCTGAGTTAGGGTAATAGCTAAATCTTTGATCAACCCTAGACATTTCACCTTTCTTGAATCAAAGTAGAATAGATCATGATAAGGTCTGGTAATATCAAGGCCTAACTCTTGCATGACAGCTTTAGGCATTAGATTGTGGTTGGCCCCTATGTCTAGCAGGAAATTGTTGAGGATTTTGTCATGAATGGTCAAGAAGACATAAAATGATGGGGAATTATCATCAACAGGTTTAGTCATTGGGCTAAGCACAACTACAAGTTTGTCATCTTGCAAATTGACATAGCCAGTGGAGGCTTGCGTGGCTTTCATCTCAAGAGCATCAAGGATAGGCTTTCTAAAAACTTCACTCTTTGCAAGTTCTATTAGAGGCATAGATATTTTTAACTTCTAGACTTCTGATTCAAAGCTGAAAGGGGAAGGGGACTTGTCAGGAACTCTTATCTATTGAGCTGGTGCTTTGAGGATGACTGGGTTAGTTGCTGGCCTTTTCTGTTTGTTGTTCTGATGCTCTATGGGAATAGCAGCTCTTTGGGTGGGATTCTCCTTGACATTGCTTGGTCTTGACATCAGATTATATCTTTGATGTTCATCAGTCTGCAGAACAACCTTTCTCTCCCGTTCTTGACCAGTTTGGTCCTAGAGTAATGATTCTTCATAGGCAGCCAATGTCAAGAAGGCAACATTTCCCTTATCTTCCATGCAATGGATTTCATCCTCTTCTTCAAACAACTCCTCCTCGATGACCACGTTTTGGAAAGGAACCTTAACCTTTTGTCCTACACTGGCTTCTTTGCCCCTCTGAATGATCTGTAATTGATCATTTTCTCTTCTGAATGGATTTGGGTTTCTTGGAGCAAATGTGTTTGGAAGCCTTCCCTTTCCAGAGCTCTGCTCAACCTTCAGCTTAGATATCCCAGTAGCCAATGACTCTATCATTTTAGTCATTTTGTCTAATTTAGGTTCTAAAGATGAAGCAGAGGAAGAAGAAGCCTCACCTCTCTCCTCCTTTTATCGGCATGACCTTTGAGCGTTTTTGCAGCCATGATATTAGACTTTACCTCTAGGGCTGCATCCTGCATTTTGGCCAGAGTGGCACACTTTCTCTCAACAACAGGAAAAAATCCAAGCCAAAAGCATTAGCATAAGTGAGTTTGGCAGAGGTGGGGGTAGGCTTTACTTCCACTGATATCTTACTATACATACAATTAAACTTTTATTAAAATTAGACAATGATTCCCCATTTTCCCTATTGAGATTTCCAAACTTGGTATGGTAATATAGCAGGTCTTTTTTATCTCCCCAATGCTTCAAAAATACATCATCTAATGCTTCAATGTATACTATAGACCTAGGGATCAATTCTCTGAACCATTTTCTAGCCTCTCCATCAAGGCTTTGGACAAATACTCTCATCCAGACATCATCCTCACTGATATCTAGGTTATCAGCATAACTATAAAAAGACTCAAGGTGTTATTCAGTTGTTATTCCATTTATACCAGTGAACTTAGGCATGTATTTCTGATACTCTCACGTAGGCGTGACATTCAAAGGAATGGGCAAGACCAAGGGTCCATACCTAGCAGCTATGATTCTAACCATCTTTGTGGGTGCTGCCATGACTGGGGTAGGTGGAAGGATACCGACAAATTGAACGATAGGGAGCAGTGAAATAGATGACAGGGACAAAGGAATATGATGGACTATATGGGAAGCTTTCTTTGGACTGAGATCCAAAGGGGAACTTAATGAACAGGGTGCTTTATGAATCTCTAAGGGCATTTCTTCACTAACAATGCTAGGCTCTATATCTTCAAGCTGTACATTCTCAGCTATAATCTTCTCTTGTAGAGATACATAAAATTTTTTAGGCTTACCTGATCCTAATGCTCCTTTCTGTGATGTTTTTCTTTGCTTAACAATATTCTCAGGGTTAGGCACTGGGTCAGCTGGTGATTTCTGAGGATTTCTCTGAGTATGTCTCACAAACTGAGCCAGAACTGTAATGTGGAGTCGCCACTAGGTTGGTCCTCCAGTAGAGTCACCAGATAGATGATTACAACCAGAAATGTGTCCAAACTTTGTCTATCATCAAATCTGGAACTGTGTCATTCTCCCAAGGAAGCTGAGTTTCAATCTCCTTTCCCCAACAATGACGCCAATTATGTTAGGATTCCAAGAAACTCTCCTAGGTTGTAGCTCGAAGATGTCTGGTAACATATAAATTCAAATTATTGTTGCAAATGGATGAATGGAATGAATGATGCTTGTCCAAGCCAGATAACCACTTCTACTTTGTTTTACTCTAGACATGCGTGAACACCCTCAGACTACAAGGCTTTAAACCACCAACTATTCACAGCTTAATATTGGGTGAATATGGAGAATACTGACCACACCAGTAGATGCACACGACCATGTGATGGCCAACTACAACCAGTAAAGAAGTCTGAAAATCTGATCTACTAATGCACAGACAGGATGACAACTCTCTGACACCATATGAAGAGAAACCTGAATAAATTATTCAATGATGCACACAAGACTTTAACACAGAGATAGGTTGACAACTACTCTAATGCTAAACATCAATAGTTCAGGAATACAACATATCAGGCACAGGTTGGAAGAGAAGATAAATGGAAAGTGAGCAATTAACAGTAAGAGAAGCTTGTATTAGTTGAAAATGAAGATGAGACGCTGCAAGTGTCAAAATAGTTATCGTCTCGTGAAGTTGAACCTTACATCAAAACATCAACCATCAACCCTAATTACATCTTGTTTGTGGGTATATATAGAGATTCATTACAAAGGCACTTGGCCATGTCAGGTATGGAGGGGTCGTAATTGACCACCAACTGCATTTAACTGCCTGATGGAGTCTCTGAGTGCATTTACTTGTCGTAGTGGGTGAATTTGATCTTCTCAAGTTCTCTGTTGTCCTCTCAGGTAGCTGGAGTGTTCGTATCCATGAAGTTCCATAACTACTAAATGCAGTTACATGCTCATGCTCTGTCCTTTTTCTCTTTGGCCATACTCTCTGTTAAATGTGGCTGTTGAGGAGCAACTACGACTGGTACTGGTAGGCCAGTCACCTTCATCCTTCGAGCACACAGAATGGTCAAGGAACATGGACTGCGTGACGAATGGAGGAGCTGGATGAGGGAGAAAGATCAGCCATCAGATCGAAAGGAAAAACAGTGGAGATGGCTTGGCGGAGGGAATCAGAAGAGGTCGGAGCGGAGTGATCATGGGCCATTGGATCTCAGGTAGATAGATCCAACGATGGTCATGTGGTGAAGGTGCATGGCAGTTATCGGGTAGGGTCATGAGGTGAAGCAGTAAGCGGTATCAGTCTCACTGCCTTTGGGGTGTTGGGAGGTAAAGAGTGAGTGCGCGCGATTCCATTTATCATGTGACATGTGGCGGCTAAGGAGAGAGGAAAGCCACTCTCCATTGTGTGTTACCGTTTCATCGCTTTGTAGGCACGGGGAGAGTGGCTATCATTGGATCTCCGGCAGAGATGATCGAATGGTGGGGATTCAATTGTGTGGGTCTCTTTGTCAGGCACGACGAGAGCCACTCGATTGGTGTGCAGCAATCGATGGCTATAATTAAAGGCGATGATTCTATAAGGCACGAAGACACATGACTAAGGTTTTATGGGGTTTTGGGCTTTAGCGCTCGAGGCTTGCAACAACAGAGGAAATAGAGATGAAGGGAGAATGGGCAGGGCAAAGTAAAAAGGAAAGAATAACCATTATGATCTTGTTTGAAGCATAACCGAACTAACCAAGCTCACTTCTGATCCTCCAATATCAAAGATATGTAGCAGAGCTAACAACACCTTCAGTCGGGCCCCTTCCTTCTTCTACTTCTCCATGAACTTGCTAATCCCAGTAGCCAAATATGATGGTGTGTTCCAATCTACTAGCCATCACTTAAGGACATCAGTAATGACATCATATGTAGCCATGTAAGGAATATCATACCACTTATGGTTCAGATCCTTCAGCGCTTGGATCTAAACTTGGTGGAAGTATGTTTTGAACTCCGCATACCAAGATAACCCCTCAAAAGTAGTTGGTGACAACCATGGCTTGCAATTGATGGCTACGTGGATGCTTGCCTCCATCAGCACTGAAAAAACTTTAGTTTCTCGAACCCATGCAATGTCCTTTATGGCCCATAGCGAAGAAAACTTTGTAGCTTCTGGTAAATTTGTCTGAATCAAAGGAAACTGGCTGTCTTCCAGCAACTCCCACGTAACTAGCACAATTGATAAGAGTAGCCATGAATAATGAAAGTTCTTGCTTTGGTCTTGTGCCTCCCTACAGTTTGCGAGGAACCTACTCCACAAGTAGTGTGCCCAATTAAACTGTATGCCCTCCGCGTACTAAGCCCTAATGAAACCATTAGTGCCGACACCTTGTCCACACGACAATTTATCATTATTTTTCCAGCCAAAATTTGGGTGCCCACCTTCACTGTAGGGTTGGTCATACTAGAGATGGAATACCCACGTGCTTTCTTACCAAGTTTGAACTTGTCCTTCATCTTATTGTCGAGGTCGCGCTTGCTCGTCTTGCTGCCAAATTCCGTTGCTAGATTCAGTCCAGAGTGAGGGAGTAATGTGATCCTATGGATCAACATATCAATGATTGGTATCATCTCACCCAACCACAAGCACCCACCATGCACAAGGCACAACAACTACTCGATGACCGTCAAGTTTATAGGTGCGTGGTGGTAGTGCGACACCCATAGGAGGTTCAATAATCCTGCCTTGTTTACCCCTCAAATCCATCTGCCGGCTCCAGCACGATGACTCCAGAATCCTTGTAGAACACACGCTTCATGAATGTATCAGTATCTAGTTGGGGAAACCGCTCCACATCCCCCAAGTCCCAATCCATAAGCTTCATATATGGTATGTGTGTTAAGCATGAACCTTCTAACATTATGTTTTCTAGCAGCAGAGGGGTGTTCAGAAGGAACTATCCCTCATCTAGGTCCTTCAGGACCTTCAAATTTCCCTGGCATGGAGGGATGTACTATGGAAGCTTCAAAATAGGGTCTAACCCCTCAACATCTATGTCTTTTGCACCATCATTTCCCTCCAGGTCCACCACTTTCACCTTTTCCTGTGTGGTTGGCTTTTCTTTTCTCTGGACCTATCTAGCTAGATGTTTCCTAGGTGACTTGTGCATCGGTGATGTCTTCTTTTGTTTATCTTTCTTCGGCTTGGGTACCTCCTTTCCCGGTGTAGGCTTTGGCCTAGGAAACCTCGGCAACTTAGGTACTGTTGTAGGATCCTCAATACTCACAAACTCAGGGGCAGCTCTTGCAGAGGCAATAGACCCTCTAGCACTAGTGGTCTTAGCTGGTGTAGACATGAAGCTTTTAATGAGCTGTTGGGTTTCCTCAAGTAACCTCTCAAATATATAACTAGCAACCAAGTCCTCAAAGAATGCATGTTTCATGCACACCAAACAACACGACACATAAACTCTCAAAATGAAAAGTGTCTCTCATTGGATGGTGGTCTGTAATTTATTGGCAAATTCAAATTCAAATTTGATCATTCCCCCCAAAATTCACTCAAAAATGCTATATTGGCAGCAAATTTTCAAATATCTCATTCTTAAATTGAGCCTTAAATGTCACCCCCCTCCACTCATAGTCGTTCTCTCACTGTCAAATCATGAACAGTGACAATAACAGTAACTTTCTAGCTATGCTATGCGGTCTCTTGTCTTGTAGTGAAACTTCCTTTATGTGTTTGTTGATATGGTGACATCATTCTATTCCACGTAGACCCCTCATCGCGCAAGTCTACAACCCATGTAGTGTATTTTATAATCCCACACCTCCTTGCAACTTCCTAGAGTGCTAAGATTGTGCTACCACCATATAGTCATCTAGCTGGATCTCCGATGCATGGCTTCAATCAGCTACCATTTACCTTTCCGAGAAGTGGATCTCTATTCGATTTTACAACCTGAACTGCTTCACCATCGGTAATCTCCTTGATCACATATGGCCTAAGCCAATGCATCTAAAATTTACCTGGAAATTTATCAAACTTACTGTCATATAATAAAAATAAATCATTTACCTTAAAGGTGCACAATTTGATTTGTTAATCATCTCATGCCTTTTCATGCTCCTTATGAACTTGTTGATGGAATCCAGTGAATAATCTATCCTCCTCCAGCTATATCATCTACACGAGCCTTTCTTCTAAGGCTCCGCAATTTACCATTCTTGTGAAAGCCACTATGCGTAGACTAGCTACAATATATTCCATCAACATTACTGCTACTACGCCATCGACGAGGCTAAACGGTGTATGTCTAGTCAACTTCTTACAAGTAGTTCTATTGGCCCATAATACCACTTGTATGTCGACATCCCAATCATTCCTTTGGGCATTGAAAACCTTGGTTAGCAGGTTTTGCAATATCTTATTAAATGCTCCCACTGTCCCATTAGCCTAAGGATGATACAACATGCTCTTTCGATGATACACTTGGAAATTTTTTGTCAGTGCATTGATCGTTTCATTAAGGAAGTGTGTACTGTGATCACTCATCAAAATATTTGGCCAATCGAACCTGGTCAACACATATTCAAACAAGAACTTGGTTGTTGTTGCCCCTATACAATCCTTTACAGGTTGTGCCTTTGCCCATCTGGTCAAATACATAGTCATGGTGATGATATACTGCGCACCTGTCTTCTTTCATGGAGGTTGAATTAGTCCTACAAAATCAATTTCCCACTTTTCGAATGGCTGCAATGACACTTGCGGATTCATAGGTAGTTCATCCCTCCACGGTGGCCTTCCCGTCTGCTGCCATGCATTGCACGCCCTACAATATGCTTTGAAATCCTTATGCACTAGGGGCCACCACAACCCAATGCATGAAATCTTTTGTACTATTTCTTTTCTTGCATATGGCCTCCTTCATCCCCTTCATGAGCTTCAGCTAGGATGCTTCTTCATTCAAACTCAGGCACATAATGTCGCAATATATCTTTTTCTCCCATCTTATACAAGTGACCTGCAATAATAGAGAATTCTACTGTGCACACCAACAATTCCTTCCTCTATTGACTAACTTATCCCTCTTGAGTCGCTCCCATAGTCAGGAAGTGTATGATGTCTACAAAATGATTGTCTGCCATGTGCACCACAAAGAGTTGCATGTCATACAGTCCTTCCTCCAAATTAGTGGGCTCCTCACCTGTTTCAATGCGTGAAAGATGATCCAGTCCTACATTCAATCACCCTAGCTTCACAATGACATTTAAATCATACTCCTAAAACAAAAACAACCATCTTCATATTTCCCCACCATCACAGGCTTGTTGACTAGGTACTTTAATGTAGAATGGTCTGTGTACACCTTAAAGTGTCTGCCTAGCAAGTAGTTCCTAAACTTCTGGAGCAAACACACCATAGGAAACCCTTCATGCTTCGTCATTGAATATTTCTTTTCAGCCTTCGATAGCTTCTTGCTTGTAAATACTATCAGGTGATCCAATTCTCCTTCACTGACCTATGTTAGTATAGCTCCCAACGCAATACATGACACATCCACATGCACATGAAATTCGTTTTTCCAATCCAGGAAGACAAGGATCGGCACGGTGACCATCTCTTCTTTTAACACATCTAGGATCCACTGATATTCCTCATTCCAACAGAATTTAGCATCCTTTTTCAACAGTCTCTTCATCGGTGTGGTAATCTAGGCATAACTCTTAATGAACTTTTGGTAATAACCAGTATGACCCAATGTTGCACGCAACTGTTTAACACTTCTTGGCACATCGAAATTGATTATAACCTCTATCTTAGTTGGGTCCACCATTAATCCTTGTCTGCACACTACATGACCCAACAAGATTCCAAAAGGGATGCAAAATAAGCAATTTTTCAAGTTTAGCGTGATCTGATACCTCCAGCATGTATCCAACATCAAGTGCAAGCTAGCTACATGGCTCTTTACCAGCCCAAACACCATCCAATAATCAAATTATACCTCCAAAAACATGTGAATGAACTCTTCGAACGCCACAATGACTACACATGAAAAGATTGATGGTGCATTCTTCAGTCCAAAAGGCATTACAGTATACTAAAAGTATCCCTACTTGGTCATGAAGGTCATTTTACTCCTATCTTCTGGCGCGATATTGATCTGATGGTACCCCAAGAACCCATGAGTGAATGAATATGCTTCCTGTCCTTATTGGGAGAGGGATCCCCCAAGGGCAGTTTTGGGGCTAAAAGCCCATGTTTAAGTCAATTTTTGTAATATTATTGTAAAGACTCCGCATTTTGTGGTCGCAGAGTGTAAAGGTGTTATGTGTCATAATGGGTAGTCTGCCCTTAGTTATGTAAAGTAAAGTTAGTTGTAAGAGATCTAGCCATGGTATGTGGACCATGGGATTGTATAAAAACAGCTAAGCTCTAAGTAGTTTGAGAGACAGAACATGTAAGAGATTCATAGCTTTAGAGTAAGAAGTCTAAGTCTTGGGTTGTAGCATAGGTAGAGGATCTACAACTGAGTGTGTAGAGGCCTAGGGTAGATGTCTTTAACTGAGTGTGCGGACCCTTGCAGCTATGTGCACAGGGCGGACAGAGTCTATAATCACTTGAAAGTAATCAATAAAGGGAATTATTTGACAATTTCTGTGTCTTCATTCTATTGATGCATATGGATATTTTATGTATGAAATTCCTTTATTATGCTTATATGATGCACGAATAAATGTAATTACATTGAATAAGCAAATGCAATTACAAATATCTAATTACACAGTGATAACTTTAAGTATTTGACAAGATAAGAAAATCACTTAGGATAACTGAGGAATCTACACGGTACGTTGCTATAGCACCATGAAACTACTTGAGCCACAGGTTAGGGTTGCGTGAAGGTTGATCCTACACTTTCACGAAGGTATTGAAGGCTCAGATAGAGGGTTTGTCTTACCACCCCTAGAGTGAGATCACCTACATGAAGGCAAGGATAGGAGAAACGACATCACAACCATCTAAGGTTACAAAAACTTAGTTCTAGCACCCCCCAATACTACTTTGGATGAGAATTCGGTCTGCGCTCCATGGGATGATGCTAAAAGGGCTAGTAGTGTAGGCATTTATTTGGCTAATTAACATTGAACCTGGGTCAAGCCCCCTCAAGCCAACAAATGATTCCGTTGCCGGAACTGTAATTTGCATAAGAGATGTGTGATGTCGCATCACTAGAATCCAACTAAGAAGGAGATTGGAGACTGGTTGGATAGAAATATCCATGAATTCACGTCATAGGAGAATAGAAACCCATGACTAACAAAGCAATAGTGGTTTGACAGATACTTGTATACAGAGATCCATGAGATCTTTCTACTACTTCCCTATTGATCTATATGAATGGATCGCGAAGCTAGAAGATAGCCAAGGAAGGTGGAAACTTGACGGTCCTATTTTGTGGACAACGGAGCTAGTGTGAAGGTTGGAAGCATCGGAGGACAAGATCACCCTTACTGTCAATCATTGGCTTGATTGTGTCATAGGCAGATTTTTGACTGAATTCACAGTCAACACCTCAATTAGCTACAACGAGGCGGAGCGACGCTTTTTCAAAGGACCGCGAGGTAAGTACATAAAATATTTGAATACCTGGATTAAAATGCTATTGTGCGAAAAATGGGTTATGCAGCTACCTTGATGTTTGGGATTACGTGAAGTGGAAAAGTGTATAGGAATGAAGGAACAAATGGTCGAGAGTATAGTCCCTTGATTTCATCTCCATGAAGTGGCGAAGAAGGGATAGCAAAGGTTTCTCCGCAAAGCGCTATTCAGTTAACAAGACAAGGATTCCCATGAATACCACCTCTGCCACACCACTCTAACTTCACCACCCTCACCTCCAACTTCACCCATACCAACTCCACCTCCATTGTGGTTTAGTATGGAAAATACAATTAAACTGCCTTTGTTCAAAAGCTTGGGAAATGAGGACCCGGACCAATTCTGGTTCATTTTGAGGGTTGTATGGGAAGCTGAAGGTGTTACAAATGATCATATAAAAAAGAAGGCACTGGCTAGTGCTTTGGAAGATTGCACGCTAACTTGTATATTAACTACTCTAATGATAACCCAAATGCTAGAGTAGTAGACATCTAGGAAGCATAAAATAGGGAATTTAGTAGACTTAAATATGAGGTGCAGTCAATTGTGGGATTCAATGAGATCGCAATGCAACTAGGTGGGATGCCTCGAGGACTAGATCAAAGGCTGAAATGTACAATCTGTGAAGCCAACATGAATTTGATAGATGGAAAGCATTGCGAGTGGTTTGTGGCTTCGCTACTACCACTCTTAAGAAGTGTGATGTCGCAGCAGAAGATAACAAATCAGGGAGAGGCCTTGGAGATTTCCATGAGACTACATGAAACTCTAATGCAAGATCCTAATCTAGGAGTTCAACAAATCCATGTGAAGCTAAAGAATTTGTGCCTTGAGATGCAAAGTCTAAAGCAGGATAGGACGGTTCAACCAGAAGTGCGCGAGGAGGTATGGTGCTTGAAATGTAAGAGTCAGGATAATGACAAAGACCATTGCCCGATCTTTGAAAACTACATTGCGAGAAGAGTACCAATACCTTTAAGGCTAGAAGCTAAAGTAGGACCTAGTGTGGGGCCTGCATTTTGGTGTGCTATATGTCAGTTAGCCGGAAAACATGCCATAGATAACTGTCACTTGCTACAGAAGTATGTACAAGCATCGCAACAACTATTCTACAACATTTTTAGGTCAGTAGGACATGACGAGCATACTTGTAGGAGCTATGAACTGATGATGGATAGAACTCCTACCCATAGGTTTCAGGTTGAAATGTAGCCCCTTGACTAGAGCGCAGGGATGTCACGAAGAGGAGTTTAGGGGCACAGACGAGGCCAAGGTGGAGGAGGACCTGGTAGAGGTATAGGACAGTTGATTTTCTACAATTGCGGAGGACCAGGTAACTATGCCCATGATTGCACTAATCCAACGCATCTATCATGCAAGTATTGCACACTGTTTGATCATGAAACAAAAGACTGTCCTACACTGATAGCTATGATACGTGACAAAAGGGTGCTACCACCCCTGCCGACTCAGAACCTGTAGATGATGAGGTCTGAGCCACACAAGGAAGATTCGAACGTAAATATAGTGCTTAGAAGTGGAACCGCGATAGGAGATGACAAGGGGAACTAGCAGGAAGACAGTATATGGGTTCACAAAGCCCTGGTAAAGGAGGTTGAGTTCGATTTGGAGTGCGCACATGAAACCTTCATGGAAGCTAAGAAGAGCTTCATTGAGGCCTCCATCTCAAGAAGCAAGGATAAGCTTGACCAAGAGTTGGGTCCCTTTATAGTCAAAATTTTCCTAGAACCCTGTATGAAGTTACTGCTCGATAGTAAGGCTGTGAAGGGCTTACAAGAAGTACCCATCAATAGATGCGTTGGAACTATGCCAGGCGAGCCATGTGTAGTACGAAAAATTGGCAAACATAAAACAAGAATGGGGTGAGAGATGAGACTATCTGTGTAGATAGGAGAGTATTAAATGGATCAAGTTGCCTTGGACCTAGGGTCAAATGTGAATGTCCTACCAAAGTAGACTTGGGAGCGAATGGGGAAACCTGCACTGCAATGGTGATCCAAAATGGATCTAACATAGACTTCTAAGTCTATGAATTTTCCTCACAGAGGAAAAATGAAAGTCATTAGATGATTCTGAAAATAGTCTCATTGCATAGATCCCTTCATTCTGAATCTAGCATAATTTGAATGGGCTAAAACAGACTCTGGATGAAGGAGTTATTGTAAAATGAAATTGTCCAATGTCATTAGAAAAGGAAACAATTTCATTAATCTTCAAACAATATTGATAATGTTGATTTTTAAGGAATTTAGACTTATGTGATCCATAACATTGTTTAGAAAATCTTTGGCGAAATCACATCCATAATCATTTGTCGACGCGTTTCGAACGAACCAGTGTGGTTCATCGTCAGGACAAGTTGAAGAGCTGATCCAGTTTAGCTAGTTAAATAGTTTAGAATGGGTATCTAGATTACCTAATTCGATGAATAAAAAAAAAATAAAAAAAAATTGAACCATTATTTGTATTAATATCTACCTAATTTCATGGGTATAATAATTATTATAAAATAAATTATTAAATTATATCTGGATTTTCATGACTTTAATTATATATATATATATATATATAATATAGATATATATATATATAAATTTGACTTCTATTATATAATTTTTAATTATATATATAGACTATTGATTTTAGAATTGGAATGGGGATAATAATATTATTAATAAATTATGAACTAGTAATCTCAATTTATTCTAATTGGAACGATTTATTAATAAACAATTAGATTTAGTTAAATAATCAATTAAATTAATAATTTAATATCCAGTATGAGTTCTTTACGGATATAATTTTACCTATTTTAACTATTCTCTAGGAATAATAATAATTATAAATTGAGCAATATTATTAATTATTTGAATAAGGTCATAAGGTCAAAATTAGCCGTTTTAAATCTAATCGTTGGAGTCTCTGCCTAAACTATTTAACTAGCTAAACTGGATCAGCTCTTTAACTTGTCCTGACGATGAACCACACTGGGTGGTTTGAAACGCGTCGACAAATGATTATGGATGTGATTTCGCCGAAGATTTTCTAAACAATGTTGATTTTTTTTATAGGCTCATGGGCCAATCCATAGCTGACACATGGCAGGTCGGGATTGGGCCACTTGGCCTTGTTTGATTGGTTGAAAAGCAAATCAGGCAATATTATATCGCATCGCAAAAAGCCAAAGGGAAGACTTAACCAAAGGCACGAAGACTTGTGACGGGCTGGTAGCAATGAGAATTTTCAACCATCAGATTAAAAGGGAATCAATAGCTGAGATGCGATCAGTGATCACAAATCAGAGAGGTAAAACTATGGGCCATGGAACCAGCAATATGCCGACTGCCGATATGTTGAAACGTCGATAAGTGATATTGTGATACTCTGATAGCGCCAATCTCAACGATCAGATATCGGATCACATGTGATGGGGCCGATACACTGATAAAGCGACTTGTGATATGCCGATAAAGCGATGGGCGATATTGATTGCATTGCGGAAAAAGGCATGGGAGGTAGACCTTCGGCCCTTACGTGGCATGATTGCAACTTGTAATAAAGCACAGACCCGATGGGATTATAAATGCGACTGCATATAATTTGAAATCTAGATTTGCGGATTTTCTTTCTATTTCTATGTATTTGGGTTTCTTGGCCTTATGCTTGTGCGATTGCGATATTGCGACCAAAGGTGAACCCAATGGGATTATAAGCACGATTTCATATAATTTGAGATCCGACTTAAAGGCTCATGATGTGTTTTCATGATTTTTCCTGTGTATTGCCATTATGTGTTCGAATTCAGGATTTCTGTAGGAGGAAAGCAAAATGATTTCCCCGTGTTGTCGTTCCTTTCAATGGAAAATGGATTCTTTGATCAAATGATTGGTCTTCCATGCTTTTGGGAGGTGAAAACAAATGTGTTATAAAAACATAGAGAACACAATTAGCAAGGATTCACGAAGGCCGAGAGATAACACAAAGAGCACAATTGAGAAGGGGTCGCTTGGAGGTCAAGCAAAACCAGAAGCTCATGAAAGCCGAGAAGCCACCAAAGGTTGGGGCGATGGAAAAGGGGTGATTTCCCAGAGAGCCATATCTAGAGCGAGAGCCAAGAGCTAGAGCCAGAGTGAGAGCTAGAGCCAGAGCCAGAGCTAGAGCTAGGAGCCAGAGCCAGATCCTAAGCCAGAGCCATGAGCCAAAGCCAAGAGCTAAGAGCTAGAGAGACAAATGGCCAGGGATAAAAATGGTATTCTAAGCCCAATGGTTCAGTCGTAACCTATTGGAGTTGAGTGTGGAACTTGTAAAATAATTTAGCCATAATCCCAAAGAGTATAATCGAGTTGATTAGAGCTCAAAGAGACGTAGCCCAAGAGATTTGGGTGAACTTCATATTATATTGTTGTTATGTGTGATTGTTTATTGCTGCATTGTATTTGCTATTATATGTTTTATATTAGTTCAAACAAATAAACTTAAAGCACTTAATAGTTAAAGCACAAACACAAGCATACACCTATTTCAAGTTATTTATTATGTGAATTATCACTCATAACCATAGAGCTTGGGAATATATAAACTTTGGAGTGGGATAGGTTCTAGTTGAGTAGACAAGAAGCCTTTAGTGCCCCATTTCAGATTAGGTGGTATCAAAGCTGGTTATGTCATAGCCCAAGTTAAAATAGAGCAGGTGGTATCATGGAGCAGGTGGTATCATGAAGCAGGTTGTATCGTGAAGTAGGTCGTATCATGATGCAAGTGGTATCAGATTATAATGCTTGATTGACAGTGCAATCCATATTCTTGGTTGACTTGAAAGGTGTTTGATTGTTTGTAAACTAACTATTGGTTGAGTTTGCAAAGGTTAAGGGAAAGCTACTGATAGCTAAGTCTAGAAGAGGACAAGAAGGAAGAAGGGCTGAAGGCATTCTTCTTATCCCAAAGGACCTCAAGGCAATCCTTGAAGCACAAGAGGTTTGTTGCAAAAAATTGCTTGAATAAGCTTTTTGTTAATCTTGTTTGAAGTTCTTTTGCTCATTTTGATAATGACTACTTCTACAAGTGAGTCCTCAAATTCTTCTTTCTTCAAAAGAGTCTTTGATGAAGACATGAAGCAAGACTTGTTCTCCATGATGGATATGGTGAGAGAAATGTATGAGGAGAGCATCATAATTCGAGAGCAGTTGAATTCCATGACGGAAGAGAAGCAATTGCTTTCTGACAAATTGTAGGAAATGGAGAGGCAACTTCACATTGCAAATATGAACTTGAAAATGGTGCATGAGTTGGAGACATAACTCTTTGTTGCCAAAGAAGCCTTGGTAAAGTATCAACTTGAAGGAGAGGTAAACAATTCCTGTTTGTCTTCAAATTCTTCTAAGAATGTTTATGTTGGTTCTTTTGAAAAACATACCAGATGCATAGGGTCCAAGTTAATGTCTAAGATGGTCTATGAAGGAAAAGGCTTGGGAAAACATGCACAAGGTATTCTTGAGCCAATAATGGTTGAGGAAAGGTCTAAGAATTTTGGTCTTGGCTATGGATAGTCTTATGGAGAAAGTTCCAAAGCTGCCATGAAGGCCATTGAAACAGTTCCAAGAAGGAGTTTCATTTCAGGTCTTCTACCTCAAGAGTGTAAATATTGTATTCCTGGAGAATGTAATAGCTTTAAACATCATTTTCAGGAAGAAGATGTTCATAAGCATACATTTGAACCAAAGAGTTGTGGAAACTCTGAAAGCCTTGAAGAGATTGATGGTGTTCCAAAGGGAGCCACTTCTTCATTTGATTCACCTCCTCATGAAGGTAATAAAGGTGAAAAAGAAAGGTATAATTTTGGTTCTAATCATATTCCTTTTGATTATGTTAAGCATGATAAATTTTGATATAAGCATTGGAAAAGCATTGCATGTTCCTTTCTTGGTTTGGATAACCATAATGTTTCTAGATGTTGGAGGAGAATGGTCACATATAGAAAACTTTTGAAGGAAAATAAGCAAGAAGCCAAAGGTCCATTGGACAAGGCAAATCATGATGTCAAGAAGATGCACATGTGTTACACTTACTGACATAAGCAAGGACATATTGCTGCAAAATGTTGGACTCTGAATCCAACAATGCTTCCACGACACTTGAAGAAGGTGGAAATAGAAAATGGAAGGAAATATTCCATGAACGATGTGTTTCAAGATGATTCACATGTTGATGTTGATGTGAAAACAAAGGAATGACCTTTGAGATGGATTGGTAAGAAATGGTTATAGTTCGTATCCAATTAAGATTGCATGTCTATTGATATAATGCATCTATTTTCATTTCTTTGTTAATGGAATGCAGGTTACAGGGTTCTACCAAGAAGGTGAATGGAAAATTTGAGTAGGAGACTCACTTTATTGCTGCAACGTTATGTTCATTTCAGCTTTGAAAGTACATTGTACTTAGGCAAAATTTGAAGGATGAAACATTATATTCATTTCAATTTCAAAAGTACGGTGTGATTAGGCGAAAGTTGGAGGATGGAATGCATGCATAAGCATGATATGCATGAACACAGGGATGTTGATGATTTCCTTGTATTTAAACATGTATGTGTGATTAACTTGAAGGGTTGATTACTTTGTTGTAAACATGCATTAATGTTAAAGTTTACTTGGAAAAAGCTGATTTGGTCTCCAAGATGGAGATCATGATGAAGTGTTTCATCTTTGAAAAAGAACTTTAGGAATATTTTTCTACATGCTTGACTTGAAGGGTCAATTGTTTTAAAGGCACGTTTTGTTGGCTTGTTATCTAGTCAATCATTTGTATATAGATGTAAAGGCATGTAGGTGTTCACAAGATGTGAAATTTGTGTCTTTTGTTGAAGCAGGAGTTTAGGCCATCCAGTCATTGTTTGTAATCCTGTTGTTGTTAACAATTGTTGTTGACAGTATGTCAAATAGGTACAAATGAAAATTTTGTGAAGTAGATGTAACTTCACATTGGTTTGAGCTAACTTGGATCAATGATCAAGGCAGAGAAGTTAAAACTACCTTCTGTGACCTTCTCAGTAGGAGTTTTGCAGGAAGTCAAGGAGGATCATAGTTCTTCCCAAGAGGACACACTCATCTAGGAACGAAGTGTTCAAAGGCTTTGGTTCATAGGCACTATGCAAGGCAAGTGTATGGAGGCTGAAAGAAGAGGGTGAGGTGCTCTCATTTACTATTCAGATCAGTATATCAGTGTTTTGGTGTCCAAAAGGTTTTTAGTGGGAAGGCGTGATCCAAAATGGATCTAACATAGACTTCTAAGTCTATGAATTTTCCTCACAGAGGAAAAATGAAAGTCATTGGATGATTTTGAAAATAGTCTCATTGCATAGATCTCTTCATTCTAAATCTAACACAATTTGAATGGGCTAAAATGGACTTCGGATGAAAGAGTTATTGTAAAATGAAAATTGTTCAATGTCCTTAGAAAAGGAGACAATTTCATTACTCTTCAAACAATATTGAAAATGTTGATTTTTGGTATAGGCACACAGGGCAATCCACAGCTGACACATGGAAGGCTGGGATTGGGCCACGTGGCCTTGTTTGATTAGTTGAAAAGGAAATCGGGCAATATTATATCACATCACAAAAAGCCAAAGGGAAGACTTAACCAAAGGAGTGAAGACTTGTGATGGGATGATTGCGATGAGCATTTTCAACCGTCGAATCAAAAGGGAATCAACAGTCAAGATGCAATCGGTGATTGCAAATTGGAGAGGCAAGACTGTGGGTCATGGAACCAGCAATATGCACCACCGATATACCAAAACACCGATAAGCAATATTGCGATACCCCGATAGCGCCGATCAGAGCGATTGGAGATCAAATCACATGCGATGGGGCCAATATGCCGATAAAGCGACTCACGATATGCCGATAAAACAATCAGTGATATTGATCTCATAGGGGATAAAGGCATGGGAGGTAGACCTTTAGTCCTTATGCAGCGTGATTGTGACTTGCGATAAAGCACGGACTAGATGGGTGACTGCATATAATTTTAAATCTGGATTTGTAGGTTTTCTTTGTATTTCTATGTATTTAGGTTTCTTGGCCTTATGCATGTGCGATTATGATATTGCGACCAAAGGTGGACCTGATGGGATTATAAGCATGATTTCATATAATTTGAGATCTGGCTTAAAGACTCATGATGTGTTTTTGTGATTTTTCCTGTGTATTGCTATTACGTGTTCGAATTCAGGATTTCTGTAGGAGGAAGGTAAAATGATTGGGTTACCCTGTGTTGTCATTCCTTTCAATTGGAAAATGGATTCTTTGATCAAACAATCAGTCTTCCATGCTTTTGGGAGGTGAAAACAAAGGTGTTATAAAAACACAGAGAACACAATTAGCAGGGATTCACAGAGGTTGAGAGATAACATAGAGAGCACAATTGAGAAGGGGTCACTTGGAGGTCGAGCAAAACCAAAAGCTCAAAAGCTCGTGAAAGCTAAGAAGCCACCAGAGGTTGGGGCGATGGAAAAGAGGTAATTTCCCAGAGAGCCAAAGCCAGAGCCAAAGCGAAGAGCCAAAGCCAGAGCCAGAGCCAGAGCTAGAGCTAGAGCCAGAGCCAGAGCCAGAGCCGAGAGCCAGAGCCAGAGCTAGAGCTAGAGCCAGAGCCGAGAGCCAGAGCCAGAGCTGAGAGCTAGAGCCAAGAGCCGAGAGCTAGAGAGCCAAATGGCTAGGGATAAAAATGGTATTCTAAGCCCAGTGGTTTAGCCATAACCTATTGGAGTTGAGTGTGGAACTTGTAAAAGAATTCAGCCATAATCCCAAAGAGTCTAATCGAGTTTATTAGAGCTCAAGGAGACGCAGCCCAAGAGGTTTTGGTGAACTCCATATTATATTTCTATTATGTGTGATTGCTTATTGGTGCTTTGCATTTGATGTTATATGTTTTATATCAGTTCAAGAAAATAAACTTAAAGCACTTAACAGTTAAAGCACAAACACAAGCGTAAACCTATTTCAAGTTATTTATTCTGTAAATTATCATTCATAAGCATAGATCTTGGGAATATATAAGCTTTGGAGTGGGAGAGGTTCTAGTTGGGTAGACAAGAAGCCTTTAGTGCCCCATTTTAGATCAAATGGTATCTGATTCAGCTAAAGATGGCCAATCAGTAGAAGATCATCACCATGGGGTGGCTGCAGGGTGACTATGGATATTGAGGGAGTGAGTGCGCTCGATGATTTTGAAGTAATAGAGACAATGGATGACAAAAATCCCTATCCTGTGCTCTTGGGAATTGACTGGGATACTAATATGAACAGTGTAATTAATCTGAATAAGCAAAAGATGATCTTTGAGAAGAAACCATTGTGCGTAATAGTACCCCTCAATCCTGCTGAAGAATCACGATATACTGAGCCTGTCAATGATTATGAGAGTGTTGATGACCTGGACTGTATCTATAAGATAACAACGCGAGACCAAGATTGGGTGAATCCCATCATGGATGGATGGATTATATGGGATCGCGAGAGTTCCTGCACTTCGGACTCTGATGAAGAAATAAAACGTTGGCATAATCGGTTACATGAAGTAAATATGCTGAATTACAACATGATGATGCAGTCATTGTGCTGTGTGTCGTTAGAGGTAAGAAATATGCCTACTTATGATGGTATGAATGAGGTAGATATCTTTTTGGATGCATTTGAAATGGAGGTACTAGAAAAGTAGCACTTCCAGGTGTTGGACGGTTATGCACAAGGGAAGCTTTAATGATTGGCGTGAATGTAGGAGGATGATGAGAACATGATTTGGGAAGCCTAGTAGGTGAATGACAGACAATTATGATGGGAAAAATGATCTGCATGCGCTTCTGTTGTGTTGTGTTATATTCTTTCCACGACTAACCTACGTAGTGAACCGGGGGG